>JAULCC010034996.1:0-15303 GCA_032358795.1 Nuttallia obscurata | reverse complement strand
TGCCAAAGTGCATAAATACGCTGTGTTCCTTAATTGGTGTAAAGGTCAATCTAGTATTTTGACAATTTAAACCCGAATTTCGAGAACATGTTAATACATTACAGACTCGATAATAATTCTTTATTTCGTTTCGAAAGAATCGGCAAAAACGAGTTTGTTTGTTTATGTGTGTAGTTTTGTTCTTTTTCTTTATAACTATCCCCACTTCGAATCTATAGCTAATTGCTTTAAGTTACTCTTATTGTTATTGATTGCTGTAAATTTAAACAAACACGCATACAACTTTTGATTTCGTTTCGCAAGAGTTTGTTTGCGAGATCTAGGAAAACGTTGCTAGATCTATGTATTTTTGATCTCAGATCACTTATATTACACAGTAACCGTTTATATGATAATAAATTTGTATTGTAAAAGTATTTGATTAGTATGTTGTGAGTATGTTGTGAGTATGTGTGAGTGTGAGGTGGTAAGCTATTAATATGTGTTCTTTCCGTATACTATGTATGCATTGATCTATGTATTTCATGTCATGTCATGAATCTCCTTTTCTGGAGGAAATAAAGAATATATATATTGTTGAGTTTTGAGAGACAAGAGAAATACGTAGAAATAGCTAAGAACATGTTTAAAAAGTAAAGCATACCAGTTAAGACGACAGTTGTAAAATACTTTGTACAAACATCTTAATATGCGTAAAAAGGTGTTATTTGTATAAAACTTCACGCTGTTTGCTAAGAATATCGTGACCGGTTTACTCAGTATATATAACAACTTCAGCATCTGATAAAATACAACATAACTTTTCACTATCATTTAGTAAGAGAAACGTTTATTGATATTTTTTTATAATTGAATTTAAACGTGCTTCTCCATCGCAATTATATATATAGAGAGTATGACATTAATACATGCATCTCGTCTTCAACTTCACCATTACAGTTGAAACAGGTCATTTCCTGTATGGATTGAAAGAAGATAACATTTAGTTTGTCTGATGTTTGCGTTAACAATGGGAAATGTCTCACTCATGTACAGACTTACATGGAAGACTTGGTTTGTAAGAAAAAACGTCTCATTAGCAATGTGTCCCTCAGCGAGACAAAAATGAAAAATCTTCAAACCGCTTTTACCAAATGGTGAAAAGGTCCTATAGGTCAAAGATAAAATTTAAGCAGAAGAAGATCAAACATGACAAAATAAACCTGCAGTTCAGAATGGTAAATATGTTCGCAGTTGTATTGTTGAGCTACAATGTATGAACAACATGTTTTTACAGCATACCTTTTTAGTCTAAGTAGTGTCAATTACAAGGCTTCAATGTAACTGTATCCTTGAGTATGTGCCTGATTATTTTGCTGAAAGAGAAAACTTCATCTACTTGTTTTGTGAAATTGGACTCCAATATCAGCAGATGAAACTGCCGTGGAAATGACTTCATACGATGGAAAATAAACCGTATACCGAAATATTCGTAAAAAATAATTAATTAAAAATTATAAATCCAACCTTTAGGGAAAACCAAATACAAGAACCGGATATTCCGAAAATTGTCTGATAGATCGTATGCCCGATAGATAGCTGCATTAAGTAACACTTAGCATTTATCTGCCCACACAACATCATTGAAACTTCAGCCCTCTTTATTTCCTTATTGGGACTCTGTCTGAACATTACTGTCTCTGCATTTGAAATCTTGCTTTCTTTGATAAAGTTTTATCTATCTTATTTGTTTGTTTATTTGGAATTTAACGTTGCTTTTACAGTATTTCAGTTATATCGCGACAATTACCATCAGCTATGTATAGATATTAGCCGACATAATAGCATTAACGTATGAAAATATAATGTTATTATTTACAGAAACTGTTTTCTTTTACCAAAACAAACCACCAAAACGGAGCTCATTATATTAGGGAGAACGCGTATCACAACATGGCGCTTTATATCATAGAGAGTACGCGACATGTATGCCAAAGGTCCTAGTTTGAATATAAACTTTTTAACAATGAAGAAGATAGCAACGTGATTTTATTGGTTTATAATAGATACACATGAAACATCAAGTTATAAAAAGACAATATATGTTTATTTTTTTCCCTGCTCATTGCCCTGATTACTGGTAAAAATGTCGCGAGAGTAGAATAAATGTGTTAAATCGTCGATACATATTATCCCCGTTTACTTATCAAACAGATCTTTAATGAAGGCGAAATACACTACTTTGATAAGATAATATTGTTTCTCATAACGTCCTTGCAAATTATTTTTACTACCAGCTCTTTGCTCGGCGAAAATGAAAAACATCTGAAGCTGATCTTTCGTCGTCAGCTTTTCCTGAGCCTTGTGCGTTCGAAAATGTGCATTTTCTCCAAGAATAATGTTGGCCTACACTAGAAGCCTTTCCCCGCCTCAAAAATGTTTCCTTGAAAACGGTTCTAAATTTACTTCCAAAAGTGTAATACACAAACACATTAATTGACATAGAAATGTAATAGATGAGTAAGGCTACTGTTTGTATATTTGCATCTGTTGAAGAAACATTTTTATTCTCCTTAAGGAAAGATCTTGCCATAAGCCTTAGACGAACAACATGCGAAGGTAAATTCAGACACACAAAACTAACAGTCACGGAATACAACAGTCGAGTTATTTTTCCAACTGGATGCTTAGGCCTGTTGACTGCCGTCACACTAAATCGTCTTCGACGGTTGCAGGATTTTAAAACGGAGACGGTAATAGCAGCCATCAGTACAGCCATAATGACTGTTGGTATGACCAGTGTTATAAATGTGTCACTATATACCAGTACTTGTATAAACTTAAAGAACTGTTTAAGTGGAGTACACGCCTTGTCCATCGACCAGAATGGAAAGTTGTAACAACACATTGCAAGCACTAGTAGGATGGCAATGTTTATCTTGGCATTTCGTGTTTTGCAGAATTTCCTAACCAGAAACGGCTTGCATATCCGAATGTAGTTCTCAACAGTCACAAACACGACTAACCAGACAGAAACGCAGCTGAATACATAGTTGGAGAACACCAGAATCTGACATAAACCTCGAACGTGACTTAGATGTAGTTGGAAGGTTGACGAAATCCAAACGACGAAAAGGGTTGCCAAGAAACCATTGTCAGATATGCTTCTAGATGCTAGGTAAATACTACACGAACTGACGCGCAGTGGTCTTTGCAAGAAGACTACAGCTGCCCCGGTGTTCCCTACCAGACCGAGCAAACAAATGACAGGTAACATACACTGTTCAATCAAAATTGCGATATCTTGATACGACTGATGGCTTTGTTCATCGGTCACATTGTCATTGGAAACTGAAACCTCCAGGTTTGGACAGCTGTTTTCAGATGATATATTGTATTTGACATCTTGGTAGATACATTTTCTGAATTGACTCATGACCTGTAAATAGATATATTGTATACTTTGATATAGTTTTCATTCCGTCATATTTAGATGAACGTATGCAATTATATATAGAGGGTCTCACATGAATGGTCATGCTATATTAAGGATATATTAAAACTCGTTGTCAGAAACTGTACAAAACGAAGCTCTGTTTAGTTTTGTACAGTATCAGACAACGAGTTTTATATTTTCAATATACCATGACCACGAATGTAATATTTTATCTATCATATTACTCTAGAAACGAGTGTGTTATATATGCAGAAAAGCCATTATCTGAAACTAAATATCACATAAGTGCTTTGACAAAAACAGTGTGTAATTAAGTCAATGGATAAAAAAGGTAGTTGCAATACGTTTTTATTGATTTCATTTGAAACTAGCTTATTCGTGGAAAAAATGGCTTTCTTGATCAAATTTAACTTATTTGTTAACTTACACAAGGATAAGTTAGATAAAATTAGATAAACTCTAGGGATGAGCCAAGTTTTATGGCGTCACTTTCGTTCAGTATTCGTCACTGTCTATCAATGTAAGTCACGCGTAGGAATGCATTAAATTACGAGACCGGAAGAAATGTGATAAAATTTAATACAGCAAAGTTTGATATTGCATACTTCAGAGCTTTTTCACGCGGCACAAAGGGAGAAACTATTTATTTTCGATTAATTCCGGCATTTTGTTTTAACTCCAAGAACGAATACTTCTCTTATTCGGTGTTTATACTACTAAAATTTCATGAATCGCGTTTGGACAGATGAATGTGTAACATAACACAAACAAAAGAGGAAATGAATCTTCTGTGTGTATTAGATATAGTTTATTTATTGAAACTTTAATGGAATTTATATCGTAACGAGCGGCCAAAGGGCGCGAAGTGGAGATATAAATTCCATTAAAGTTTCAATAAATAAACCATATCTGATTTATAGATCAGACATACGACGCCTCCAATGTCATTACTTACTCCCGCCCTGCATCGCCTGTTTTCTGTTTACCATTAAACAAGTACATATTTGGATAACTGTTGTAATTTCCTGTCAATGAGAAAAGAACTGAACACATACCATAACTTTTGTCTTTGTTACGTTAGCCTCTAGACTCCATTTAAAACAATATGAGTGTTATATATTCAAAGCATTTTGTATACTTTATGGTGTATGGTATCAACATCATATCATCAATCATCAAACCAGAAACAATATTTTCTTGCAAGTTTAACTCAAGAGCTTCTATGAAGAGGGCAAACAGTATTGGCGATATTACCTCCCCTTGCCGTTAGCTTACTGAATATTCAAAAAAAAGTCAGAGTAACTATTACACGCTCTTACACACGATTTAATTTTATTATACATATCCCTAACTGTTCTCAGAATTTCCCCTTGTATTCCATCTCTGTACAACTTTAACCATAATGCAATTTGGTATATACAATCAAAAGCTTTTTTAAAATCAACAAACACACAATACAATCGCTTGTTATCATTTAGATATCGTACAATAGTATTTAAGATAAACAATGTGTCGACTGTAGATTTACCTTTTTTAAAGCCGAACTGCGAATCTGGCACAATATTATTATTTTCACAGTAACTAACAATACATTTATTCAATATAGACGTAAAAATCTTCGACAAACAGCTGACAAGCGTTATTCCCCGATAGTTATTCACGTCATTCTTACCACCTTACTTGTATAACGGTATAATCACGCCCTAAGTCCAATTATCCGGAAAATAGCCACTATCAAGTATTACATTAAAGATGTCACATAAATGGGAAGCTAAAATGTCTATACTTTCAATGAAATATTCAGTAATTAAAACATCACTACCAACTGATTTATCTCGTTTCAACAATTTCATTTGTGACTTCTGTAACAGATATTGTTTTATTTAGCTCTTTAATATGACTTTCTTCATTATATTTACCGTCGCCATTTTTTCATTCAGACTGCAATCAAAATTATGCGTAGTAGAAAAGATTTCAGCCTCTTCATTTTGATTTTGAAAAATATCATTAACTTACTCCGAAAAGTATTTATAAAAACTATCTAATGATATATCAGTTGTTGTCTTATTCTTTTCCTTAAAATATTTCCAAAATTCTTTAGGTTTTGAGCATCGAAGACTTTCAATTTCAGCAAGCTTTTTTGATTCGTATGATTTTCGTTTCTTCCTAGAAAGATCTTTACATTCTTTCTTCCGTAGACACAGAATTTTTCTACTTTATGCTGACTTACACCTATTGAAATAACGTAACGCTTCATCATATACTTTCTTTAATTCAATACAATCTCGATCGAACCAATCTTTATTTCTAAAAATAGGCACGTCGTGTGGCTTCAGGTTTACACTTCACAGAGAGAGACATTAGTGCATGGTCACTCCATTTATTTAATGAGAGTATACTAAAATCACTGATACATGAAAAATTGCATTCCGCAGTGAGTAAATAATCAATAACAGAAGACCCATTCATTGAAATAAAAGTGTATGTACCACAATTGTAGTCCGTGCTAGCGCGGCTATTTACAATTCAATAACCCGTGGACTTACAAAGATCAAGTAATTTTACACCGAAAGAATTACAGGTGCTGTCAAGTAAGGCCCTCGGGAAGGGGCGTATTCGGTTAATAGTCGTCAAAATCAATTTGATCATTAAAATTATGTAAAAAATTAAAATCTTTTCTTAAACCTAATCTACTGTTGAAATCTCCTACCAGGTATAATGAATCCTGGTTTTCAAAATCGTATAAATCATTTTGAAACAATTCAAAAAAGCCAACAAAACTAACATTATAACATGGTGAATCTTCTCCCCAAAGATAAACTCCACATATGTATAAATCTTTATCAAATTTGAAAAAGTTCTCATCAAGCCTTTATCCATTTTACTGAGTCAAAATGATTTCGAATGATTTTGATACCATCTTTAAGGGCTTCTTTATACAACACCGCGTCCCCTCCGCTATATCATTTTTCACTTTTCTGTTTAAATTTCCTGTAAAATTATGGGATACAAATCCTTATAAAACTAAATTACTATCAGCATTACACCAGGTTTCATATAGAAACAGTATATCATAACTAGAAATAATTTTAACAAATTCATCGTATTCCTTTTTCAATTCAGTTAATCTATTGACATTCCATGAAAGTACCTGCAAATCACCCTCTTCGTACCCTCTAACTTGAATGATCCCTAACTGGCTTTCCATCGACATAAAGCGTGTCATATGACAACCAGGCTCTTTTTCCTTTACTTTTTGCCTCTTTTAACTTAAGTAACAGTTTTCTTCGTTTTTCTACCACCTCCTTTGGAAATTGCTCGTGAACATAAAATGTTGTACCTTCTAGAGCATCGTTATGACCCTTATTTCAAGAACTCGATCTAATTAATGCCATAAGAAGATCTTTAAAAGGCATCGCTAAGGGAATACTTATTGGGGAAAAGGCTTCATTTACTGCACTTTTGTCGAAATTGGATACTATTTTTCGTGATATTTCAACAAAAGAAATGATAATGCAAGAATTTTTCAACTCACAGCAGAAACAATACGAAAGTGTCACAGCATTTGGCTGCAGGTTTGAAGCTTTACTGCAAACAGCTGTTGACCATGGTTACCTTAAGTCTGAATCTAAAAATGACATGCTTAGAGATATGTTTTTGCAGTCATTAAGCTCTGAAAAAATAGCAAACAAGGTCAAACAAGACATAAATATGACAGCCTAGTGGATTTTGATGAACTTCTGAGGGAAATAAGGATGGTAGAAAAACAAATTTATATAAGTCAGTCTGAATGTCAGAAGTTAGACAGGGTTAAAAATGTGCATCACAATCCTCAGGTTACTCAAGATGACTTTAAACGTTTAGAAAAGAAAATTGATTCTAAGTTAGACCAGATTACCTGACAACTTGATACAAAGT
This sequence comes from Nuttallia obscurata, assembly GCA_032358795.1. Taxonomy (NCBI): domain Eukaryota; kingdom Metazoa; phylum Mollusca; class Bivalvia; order Cardiida; family Psammobiidae; genus Nuttallia; species Nuttallia obscurata. Next base: position 7,949 of record JAULCC010034996.1, on the reverse strand, counting down.
TGGATGATAAATTAGGACAAACTTTAACGTAATAAGATTCTGGTACCAGCCAATATCCAACTAAAGATATTCGCCAGAGAGGTTCTTGTTATTTCCAGGGCTAAAGCAGAGGTAGAAATTGTAGGGAAGATTTTAGAGGTGGTCACATAGGTGGATCTAGAGGTCGGGATTATCAGTCAAATGTTCCCCCAAACAAGTCCAGGCTCCTTTCGATGGCCAGCCAGGAATCCAGTGCGGCGACGAATCGGGCCAAAAACTTTCTGCTAATCTAGTTGGAACTAGATTTAAAAGAAATGATATTGTACAAGGTCAGACTTTGAGAGCACTTAAAGATAGTGGTTCAATGGTTACCACCATCTCTAAGTCATGTTTTGAATCTCTCTCTGACAAAACAATACTTAAAAGTATGGAAGACTTAGGTCTACGTGTTTCCATTGCGTATGGATCAATTTTGAAATATGTAGGCTACATTGAATGTTGCATTGTTTTACCGTTTTTACCGGATTTTAAAAAGTATGTACCTATGTTAGTAGTTCCTGACACTGATTTTAATATTTCATGTCTAGTTATTGTTGGAATTTTTTCTAATCAGGGTTTGCAAAGAATCTTGATTAAAAAAGAAGTTGCTGTTCAAGAAGAATGGAAACAGCCATGTACAATATTAATTGTTCAGCATTTCCTGTCAAATCTGTCAATAGGAAACCTGTAGGGATTCCACCTTATGAAGCTGTTGTGTTAAAAGGAGTTTCAAGAAAACTTGGTCTTCAATAGCCAGTGCAATTGCAGAAAACATTGAAGGCAAAAATAATTGATCAGTTTTCCCTAGAGTTGTTCAAGTAGCAAACAAATCTCAGACCACTGTCTTAGCATAGGTATACAATATTTCAGAAAAACCTGTTACTATTTAGCCAAGGTCAAATTTTTGTCACATTTTCTTGGTCAAAGCCATTGATAATTCAATTAGATCACGATGTTCATGAACATAATTCTAGTGAAACTTCTACTGAGGATTTAATTGTTCATATTGATTCTTCGAGTTTATCTGAAGAACAATTACTTAAAGTAAAGCAAATTATTGGTAAATGGGGTCATATTTTCTCAAAAGGGTCATATGACATTGGAAACACAAGTTTAATTAACCGTAGAATTGTGATTGAGGATGATAACCCTTCTAAACAGTCTTATAGATGTATACCTCCAGGAATGTATGAAGAGGTGCGACAGCATGTGAAAGAAATGTTAGAAGATGGTATCATTAGGGAATCCGAAAGTCCGTTTTATTCCCATGTGATTTTGGTCCGAAAGAAAGAATGGATCTCTTCGTTTTTGTTTTGACCATATGCATCTAAACCAAAGAACTCGATAATGCATACATGTTGCCGAGGTTCGATAATATCATTGATTCTGTCAGTGGTGCCAAATATTTTCCATGTTAGATCTGAGGTCTGGTTACTGGCAGGTCGTAATTGAAGAGATGGATAAACCTAAAACTGCATTTTCAGTAGTTAATTTAGGATTTTACGAATGTAATAGGATGAGTTTTGGCTTAACCAATGCTCCAGCAACATTTCAGAGGCTTATTGAAAAATGTTTGGGAGAAATGCATCTTAGAGATTGTTTAGTGTTTTAAGACGATATTCTTATATTTTCTTTTTTTTTAAGAACATATTTAGAGCTTGAATTCTGTTTTTGCCAGACTTGCTCAACACTATTTGAAATTGTAGGCGAACCTGAAATGTCCTCGGCAGTTAGATCGTGACCCGTTCCGTAAATTGTTAAGGAACTTGGGCATTTTCTTATTTTCGTTGGAGATTATTGACGTTTTATTTTAGATTTTAGACATATAGTTCAACCTCTTAATTTGCGTTTGGAGGGACAATCTTGTCAATCCGGTTAATCAAAGTCCAGAAAGAAATTTAAATCTATGTCTTGGTCATGGAGGGAAGATCAGCAAAATGCTTTCGAAAAGTTCATTATCCCAACTCCCAATTTTAGCATTTGCAAATTACAATGTTCCGTCCATTTTGCACACTGATGCTAGTGGTTTTGGTCTCGGCGCAGTGTTGTATCAAAAGCAACAAGGTATTGAAAGAGTAGTTGCTTATAAGAGTCGAGGTTTTAAACCAAGTGAGAAAAATTATCCTGTTTTAGCTGTAAAATGGGCTGTGAGAGATAAATTTGCTGATTATCTTCTGGAAAATAAATTTGAAGTAGTTACTGAAAACTACCCACTCACATATATTTAAACAAAGGCTAAACTAGATGCTACTTGTCAGCGTTGCGTTGCTTCTCTTGCCTATTTTGATTTTTCTACCACTTACAAAAGTGGGAAGTTGCATTCTGATGCCGATGGTTTATCGCGTCATTCATGTCTTCTCAATGCTGAGGTACACGCAATTTATCAAGCTGCATCTGTTTCAGATCGTCTCATTGAAACTTTAAATGTGTCAAACTCTCATTCGGCCGGTGAGATATTGTTATCTGAGAAGTTTCAGAACATTGATTGGGCCAGTGAGCAGTCAAAAGATGATACAATAGCAACTCTTGCGAGCTGAAACTCGTGAGGTTCAAAAGTATTTCCGTCAGTGGAACCGTTTTCATGTGTCTGACGGTGTATTGCATAGAACCACCACTGTGGATGGACAACCAGTTCGTCAACTTGTACTTCCAGTTGCTTATCGGGATGTTGCCATGAAAGATGTGCATGATGACGTGGGACATCCTGGTAAGGAGAAAAGCCTTTGGTAAGCAAGAAATTGCTTCTACTGGCCAGGTCTTGAAAAAGACATGGTTGGAAGATGTGAGAACTGTGGGCGTTGTATCAGGCGAAAGACTCCAGATAAGCATGTAGTATTATAATTTCCAATTCAAACCACTAGCCCACTCTAACTTGCATGTGTTGATTTTCTTTCTTTAGAGATACATATTGGTCATAACGGATCATTTTACGCGTTATGCCCAGGCTGTTCCGCGTCGCAACAAAAAAGCAAACACTACAACTAAAACTATGACGGTTTCTATCGTTTCTTTGGTTTTCCCGGAATACTCCATAGTGATCAGGGGAGAAAATTTTATAGGTTAAGTTATACGTGAGTTATGTAAAGTGGGCTGAGTACAAAAAACACGAACCACTCCGTACCATCCTATAGGTAATGGTTCAGCAAAGGGTTTAACCAAATTCTATTTCGGATGTTAGGAACCCTCCAAAATAGTCAGAATTCTGATTGGAAATCGCATATAGCTCCTCTTGTTCAGGCATACAATGCAACTTAAAGCGATGCGACAGGTTTCTCGCAACATTATGTTTTGTTTGGAACTCATCCTCATTTGTCAGTTGATGCTTTTCTTGGACCAGGTTCTAGTTCTGTAGGCTTAAATGATAGGACTTCATATGCGAAACATTTACGTGGAAAACTAAATTTGGCATATGGGGAAGCATCAATAGTTGCTGCAAAGACAACTGCTCAAAACAAGCATCAATTTGACAGAAGAGTGTAAACTTCCAAGCTAGATATAGGAGATAGAGTTATTGTAAGGAAGGTTGGAATTAAAGGCAAAAACAAACTTGCAGACAAGAGGGAAGACGAACCTTACCTGATACAAAAAGTGTCAGGTAATATTATTCCTGTATATGATGTTCGGCCGGAGTATAAAGAGAGATCTATCCTAGTACTCCACCGTAACATTCAAATACCATTAAATACAGTAATTTCTTCCTCTGTTGGTGTTTTTAATACTGCAGATGCAGACAAACAATCCAAATCAAGAATTCAAAAGCAAGGTGGGACTTTGGTTGTCAATTCATACGACCTGATGTAATTTCTGAGTCTGCCAGTGAATTGTCAGAAGTAGCACATTTCACTTAACTCTCAGCGTAGAACTCGTGCAATGACAAAACAATACTTAAAAGTATGGAAGACTCATTAACAGAGCTTCCTGAAAACAGTAGTCATGTTACGCCACCGCCCGGGTCTCCAATTATTTCAGACCCTCACGCAGTCGAAACATCTCCGCGTGTAGTTCGACGTCTAATTCGTTTACTGCATGTTTTATTGATCTCGCTCATCAGTGCATTCCCACAAATCTTGTAACACTTTGTGCAAATGATAAGCCCTGACATCATTCTGAAATGTGCCTGGCATCTCAACAACGAGATAGACAGCAACATAAAGCAATACGTAGAAAAATACTACAGATCGGCAATTATTTAAAAGATTAAGAAACATTTTTTACAATAAAAACAATTCGCGAAGGTACAATTCGTTGAGGGGCCTCCGTGGCCGAGTGGTTATATGCGTTGACTTGCAATCTCTCAGCCCCTCACCGCTGTGGGTTCGAATCTCGGTCTGGGCACTTCGGATTTTTCAAGTTAGGAAGCCTTCCAGCTGGCTTGCGGTTGGTTGGTGGTTCTACCCGGGTGCACTCTGTGTCTGTAATAGTGCACAGGGGTCCCCCAGGGTATTCCTCCACTTGTAATGAGCTGGACGTCGCGATATGACTGAAATACCGTTAAAGCGACGTTAAAATCCAAAACAAACAAACAAAACAATCCGTTGAAAGTTTAGAATGTTCTATTATTGATGCTAAATATTCCAACACACGACATTATAGGAATACCATCAAAATGTTAGTAAAAGATAATTCTTAAAGTTGTGACCCTATACCATCTTAAACCCCCAGTCAACTTATATTCTTAACCAATGTAGATAAAATTAACACATTAAATGATCACTTTGCCTCGCTCTCAACACTTGATGGTTCTCATTTAAACCTTCCAGACTTTTCGTAGCGCACCAATACTGTCTAATTTAATAGTTTACAAGGCAAGTGGCCCTGATGAAATAAGTCACCGTTTGTTACAGAAAACATCTATCTCTATATGTACTCCACTATGTATTTTATTTAATAGATCGCTACAGGAAAATAACTTTTCAAAAGTGCTAACTCTATATGCACTCCACTATGTATTTTATTTAATAAATCGCTACAGGAAAATAACTTTTCAAAAGTGCTGGAAATAAGCTCATGTAATGCTTTTAGGTAAAACGGGTGAGACATATCTTCCATCAAATTATAGGCCGCTTTCGTTAATCAGTTCTATAGGGACGGTTATGGAACGCGTTATATTTAAGCATTTATATAATTACTTTCATTCTCATAATATGATTTATAGGTAACATTCCGTATTTTTACCAGGCCATTCTACTGTCTTTCAATTAAGTGTCATTTAAAACCAAATTTGTAAAGCATTTGACGAAAAGAAATCTACTTGTATGGTATTTTGCGATATATCAAAGGCTTTTGATAGTATTTAGCATGACGGTATTTTTTTCAATTTTTGTCAATATGACATCTAAGGAAATTTTGAGAGCTGGATTTCTAGCTTTCTCCTTAATCGTGCACAGAGAGTTTTCGTTTGCTCAACTTTTTCAAAAATTAAATCTACCGCCCGGTTAGCTCAAGTGGTAGAGCGTCCGCTTTCGGTGCGGGAGGCCGTGGTTCGAACCCCGACCGGGTCATACCAAAGACTTTAAAAATGGTAGTAATGAATTCCCTCCTTGACGCTCAGGATTTAAGGTTAGCATTACGACTGGTTTGTCGGTGTCAGGAAAAAGTGACCGGCTACGGTTCAGCCCCCACGTGTATCAGTGCTATACACTTGGCACGTTAAAGAACCATAGTTCTCTACAAAAGAGTTCTGTGTATCCGCTTCCCTCTATCCGAGACGTCCATTAGCCTTAGCTGGCAGAAAGTGACGTTAATCAAACAAACAAACAAAAATTAAATCTTTGAGAGCTGGAGTACCACAGGGTTTTGTGTTAGATCCTTTTTTGTTTTTAGTGTACGTAAATGATATCGCTGACTCACTTATTAGTACTACACGTTTGTTTGCGGACGACAGTTCTCTCGCGACATAAACGGCAAATATCTAATATATGCAAACAACTGTTAATGAAGATTTAAAAAAGTTATCTAATTGGTAAAAACAGTGGTTAGTTATTTTTAATCCTTCAAAAACTGAAGCTATATTTTTTTCGCTTAAGGATGTAGACCCGCTTCACTTATCTTCTAATCTACGGAATTAAATTTTGTAGTACATCATAAACACCTTGGAGTTACTCTTAGCTAGGATGGGTCACGACAGGAACACATTTCAAACATTATATCGTCTGCAGCTGAAGTATTAGGATCAAAGAGGTAACTATAATTTCAACTTAAACGTCAAACTCTCAATCAATTATGTATTTTCTTACATGCGCCCAATATTGGAGTATGCTTCATTAGTTTGAGACAATTGTGCTATCTATGGGCATGACACTTTACGAAAAATGCAATATGATACCACAAGAACAGTAACGGGATTAACTCGCTCTGTCTCAATCGTGAAACTATTGAAGGAAATAGGTTGGTTCTTTCTATCTGATCGAAAGAAAATTCAAAAATTAAAAATAGTTTATAAACAAAAAACAGGGCATTCTACCTTCGTATCTAAATGTAATTTTTCGTCCAACAGTCAACGAATCGACTTCACATAATTTAAGAAATAATACTGATGTTGTACTGATTAATTAGGTGGATTGAAATATATTCTAAATATAAATGTACTATCCCATCATCGTTTCAACTATAGAATGAGCTTGATCAAAGTATTCGTTGTTCAACAACACTTTCGAGTTTTAGTATCATCTAATAACATTTTTAAACCTTATAATGCACCGAGGTTTTGCCTTTCGCGCATACGATTTTTCTTCTGTACATCATGCTCGAATTCGCAACAATTGAAGAAACATTAATGCTGATCTTTTTAATAATCATTTAAGAGACTCTCCTTTCTGTAATTGTGGGAATCACATCGAAGATGCTGAACATTACTTCTTTCAATGTAATTGTTTCAGAAATGAACGCATATCATCATTGAGCAGAATGAGATCCTTTCATGCTTAAAGCGTTCAAAAGCTTCTATTTGGCAATGAAAACATTTCAAATGAACAAAATGAAAGTACTTTGTCCAAAGCCGCTGTCTATAAATTCACGTGAAATGGTTAGGGTTAATGAGAATTGGCGGTGGGCGAACCTGGGCGACACAGTTGTTGCAGATATTAAAAAAGAAATGTTTTTTACGTAATATGTTTATTGATATTCTCGCATATGTTTTATATGTTATGCAATTGCCATTGTTTCAAAATGTTTAATAGATAGTGTAATGTGTCGAAGTGAAAAGAACTGTAACTAATGTTGCATAACTTGTAGTTCAATCCATTTGTAAATGTTTGACATGTGTTTTTGTATTGTAAACAAATGTATATGTAACATTGGCGATACAGTATTATTAAACTAAACTTAAATTTCTCTTATTTTTGATTCTTTGTTATAACATTCATGTTATATTTTTATTTTCACGTGTATTATAATAATAATAATAATAATAGTAAAAATAAATATGATTATTGCAATGGATAAATTAAAACAATATTCCTATGTTTATTTAGAACGAAAACAACAACAGTAAAATATATTAGCTATAAACAAGCAAGAATTTCATGTTTAATGATCAAGCAAATGATAGATTGTCTAAAAAGTGTGCTTAGATAGTTTACGTTCTTATATTTGTATAGTATGCGATTAAGTGAAAATAAAGAAAATTGTGTTATGTTATAGACGAATAAGGGCTTCTATGTTTGATAACTACATTTAATAACTGCCATGCATTGATGCTGTATATTTGACAATTGTATTTAGAAAAGCCTTGGACATAGTCCACATTTATCATATATTGTAAATGACCAATGACACATGTAGGATGCAGATTGGCAACAAAATTGAGTTAAGTCGAGTTGAGTTGAATTATCATTATTTATTTATTTATTTATCTATTTATTTATTCATTCATTCATTCATTCATTCATTCATTCATTCATTTATTTATTTATTTATTTATTTATTTATTT
>JAULCC010034886.1:1451-15304 GCA_032358795.1 Nuttallia obscurata | reverse complement strand
CCCATTACCGCCTGAACACTAGCACGGCATGCTTCATATATGCCTAGTCAGCTCCCAGCCGAGCAAGACAGAGGCCCTCTCAGTGTTTTGAATACGCGAGAATAACAAGATTTCTACACTTATGACCAGCTAAGTTATACTTTTTAAAGAGATAGTGAATACACGCCTCCTTCATCTGACCTGAGCACCAACTACATGATCTAATGGAAATTAAAATAGAGAAAATATTCCCAAAATAGCATAAGATATGTTAAACAAGATACGAGTCGCGTGCAGTTATGTAAATTTACACTTTCACATGTATTGGCACTAGAAAGGTTATTCTTGACAGCGGAATGTTACACGTTGGAATAGTAGACTTCTGCTAGGAAATAATTAAGAATGGCTGAGCACAAAAAAGCTTTCAATCGACTACATTTATTCTAGATAATATTCTTTTTCAGAACTATTAATTGTAGCTAGTTAATTGAAATTTATTCAGATATTATTTCAAGATGACACATTGTCACATAATTGCGTTACCATTTCAAATCATGGTTGTAAATGAAATGATTTTTATTACAATAGGCTCCTTATTATCCGAATAGTTAAGCTACCGGTAAAACTGATACCATATTTTATTGGTTACAACGAGAAAAAAGCTTCCAATTCTATCACATAAATATTCAAACTTGTTGACCATTAAGGCACTCGATATAATTTGTTTCTGATATTTCTTATCATGAAATGGTACAATGTTGTAAGGGCAAGAAATGGTTCCATATCACATGCTTTTAATTTATAAACAGATGCAGCAAATATAATAATACTAGTCCACTAGAACATGTTGGGTATAACATATCTGAAGTAACTGTTCAATATTAAAATGTATATTGATGTATTTATTACTATATATTTGTTTATTTTTCAGTATGTCCTGATACATTTTCGGTATTTGTTCTACACGTCCCGATAGTGCGGAACAGGGAATCAAACACAACCAGTGTGACTCAACAGAGCTAGCAAATAAATTCAAGCCGAAAGTTCCTAAGCGGAATGAAACAAGCGTAAAGAAATGAAACAAGCGTAATATTAGTGAAACAGGCAGATTGAAACAACCGGAAAACGTATACGCGTTTAACACGAATCACATTGCACTTTTCAGTTTCGCTATAGTAAACTTTAAAATGAATTTCTCTCGTATCATTTGAAGTACCAACAGTTCTGTTACGAAAATAAAAACAGGAAGGCCAAATAACATCAACTATATAGATTTACGTTTGAGGAGTGACGATTAGCTGAAATGCGTTTAGAAATGTCAAAGTTAGATATAACAACGTTTAGTTCAGCATAAAGACACATTTTTTCTGACATACAGAAAAGGAAAATACAGTTTTCGCTGTCGAACAGCAACAGAAATGTCCAATAACAATATTAGAATAATCAATAAGCGGATTTGAATTTTGACGCTTCTGTCATTCCATAGCCATGACCCTATTGATTTCGAGGCCATCTTCCTGTCTGTATCTAAAGAATACTCAGGTCCAGGGGCCCTAAACTTGGTTTACATTTTGGTTATGACACGCGGATGAAACTTATTGATTTTGAAGTCAGGTGAAGATCGTTGTAACCTTTAGCCAAAAAACTGTCACCAAAGTTGTGAGAACTTGTGGCCCAACCCCATTTCTGCAAATTTCTGGAAATAAAATATGCTTAAACTAATACAACTGAAGACCGCTGGTTCTAAGTGACCTTTAGATTTTGGTCATGACTAGTAGATGAACTATATTGAGGTCAGTGAGACATGGATCAAGGTAATAATGGAATTGAACTGAAACCCCTTTACTGATCAATAACTGATCATGGTTAGACCCTGACACTCGGTAGACAGATTGGTAGTGATCAGTTAATAAACCCTTTTGATTATCGAAAATCGGGTCAAAGGTCATGAACGTTTTGACATTGAACTGAAAACCTTTTTCCGATCAATAACTAAAGAACCCTGAGGCCAAGGAATTTCGAATTTCCGATTGTACTTACGATCGCTTTGGTCAAAGGACCTCAAACTTAGGACACAGGTTGGTCATGTCCGGCATATGAACCATATATGATTTGAGAACGGTGGGAAAAGGTCAAAATGGTTGGTAGGTAGATAATGACCGGCAAATTGTCCATATTGAGTTTGATGTCAAAGCTTAAGATCAAGTCCACGTTGAGCTGAAAAACGATCAATAATTGATGAAAACTTGGGAGCAGAAATCTCATACCTGGTAGGCTGAACACATAGCCGTGATACTGATGGCTCTCTGTCCAATAAAGCCTTACGGGGCATTTGTCACGTTCCTATGGCATAGCCTGTTAATCAAAATATTATCTTAACTAAGATACTCCCATAAATGGTTGTACATTAGCCTGTCAATAGACATATACCGCACATCGTATAACCTCATTAATAATTGCTTAATATACATTTTTTTTAAGTCTGGCGGCGGAGATTAATTTCCGTAAGTCGGTAATGAAAAAATGGAAATCTAAGAAGATTTTCCGGATATCTATGTTCCTTGCTAAAGCATGAACACGGAAGAAGTAACAGTAAAACTTGTACGTAAAAATTGTTAGTTTAAACTTTAAACATATTATATTCCATTTTTCATACACAAATACAAGTTCTTTATATCACACAGTTAATGTTATGACATGAATGCATTAGGTACTTTTAATATATAGATTTAAAACAAAAATGATGTATGCACGTCGATGCATTAAATGCACAATAGTATTAAATCTATAATCTGTAGAAATGCCTAGGTTATATTGTAAATGATGTGTTGAGAGAGCTATAGACAAGTTTTATTATTTCACCAATATTTGAATTCTTGAACAGTACATAAGATATTGATGTTGGATCTATATGTACAGTAGTATTTTTACTGAAACTGGGTCGGACCACAAGTTTATACAACATTAGTAAAGACACTCCCACTACAGCTTTATCGATAATGACGTTTCATGTTAATTTACATAGAATTATACAAAGGTTTTACACTGCTTTGATATGAATTATATGCCGATAATGACGATTTAATGATGACAGAGTTTATATGTACAATTGTTTTGAATCTTAAAAAGTGTGATGACAACTGATATTAAAACGTCGATGAGTTAAAACCTCTCTCTCATCCACACACCCACACTTGTGAAGTCGATTGCTAAAATCACGTGTTGTGATAATTTATGTACGGGTATAATGCATTTTTCACGTGTACATCCATCTTTGCTAGCCAAAGACATCGATGCGCTATCTTGTTCTTCAAGAACGAGGAGGAGGGCGCATCGTAACCCTTGCTAGCGAAAATGTTGTAAAACATTTCGATTGGGATCTTGCACAGCTTGATTCTAGTCCAAATGAAAGAATCCGATAATGTTTTCTGTTTGTTTGGGCCCAGTAAAGTGATAGATATGTACATGCCATTGCTTTTAAAGAAATTGTAAAAAAATCATAATACTTCTCAAACTCAGCATACTCGTATATGCTCTTGTTCAGATTATTAGATTCGATATTATGGAAAGAGTCATCGAAATGGTGGTCAGAAATTGCCTTCCCTAAAAATGTTATTTAGATATGAATAAATTTTAAACGGTCGCTTCGTTTAGGTAGTACGATTAAACAATTTTGCGAGAAAGTGTTATAGAATATTCAAGGTATTGAATTGAAACTTAACCATTTTGGCGTTACATGTATATTATTTTCGTCTGCATATATTTTCGTCTGGCTCAATGTTCAAAGAGGATATTTCTTGAATAACTTTTGAAAAACATAATTAGTATGTCAAACATTTTTGATCCTGATAAAATTACTCGGTGTCTCATCTGGAATCAAACTGTTTGCAAAAATATCACCGAGTCGCCTATAGCGGCGAAAGGGTTTCAAAAATAGTTAAATAAGACATTCTTAAGTTTGATCGAGTTATATAGGTTTCAGAATAGTTATATTGCCAACAAATAAACTACACTCGGTATTACTCACTGAATTGATGAGGATATCTAATGCATGCTATGCACCAGTTCTGTTTAATGTCTCTTGTATCCATCATATTAAACCCTTTGATTACATAAAGACAGTTAAATCCATGGTAGTTTTTGCCAGCGCACCTCTAGATTGACATCTAATGGAGTCCTCTTTTGCATGTTAAATAAGGAGCACATGCTATAGGTAGAGGGAATTGATGGCATGTCATTTGAACAATGAGCATTGTGAATAAACCAGCTCACTGCTGCGTTCAACGCTGGAATGGTACTGTAGGTAGCGTGCATGGAAACCATTCCATGGCAGGAAATGATTAAAAATGTTGTAGAGTGCCTAGCTCTGGATACATCATAGAAGATGTCCCCTCAGTCGATAGTAGCAATGTTTATTTGTCATACACACAAACCTCGGGTAGAGTCTGAACTGTGCATATCAGCTAGAGAGAGATTACATGATAAAACACTCAGCCTAAAACATCATAATTATTTAAGACTACTTTGCCACGGCCGGTTTATGAAAAGATTTGTCGGAAAACGGGCTTACAAAATAATAATTTGAAGAAGTTTAAAATGTTTTTCTCATATTTTACTTATCTTTTATATTTAACTTTAATATCACAAAACGTGTCTTTTTTCCACATATTTACAGTTATTGAACTCTATTAATTCCTATTAGTATATTTTACGTGCATCAATGCATCATAGTCTTTATTTGCTTTATTTGTTTTCTTTTCCGATTTATTTATATTAATACGTTTCTTCTAATAAGAGGATTTGTACATCATCATTACCGACATGAATATTGCTATCATTAAATCAATACTTTCTTTGCTACTGGAATTAACACGACATAAAATTTCGTAAAAGATAGGAAGCTTTCCAATTGTCCATTATTTTTCGGGACTTGTGCATTTGTAACTTGAAACAATCAAGCCGTGTCTGAGCTTATCCCATCGACCATTATTCCATTTTAAAATTTTAAAATTTGGGCCATTTGTTCAGGTTGGTCAGTTGGAATATTTCACCCATGTGTAAGTTGTTGGGTGTGATTCCCATCTGTGATATAAAATACTACAGTTTCGCAAAGGTTGAATTTACGTCGAGAAAGTGTCATGCACATCGCAGTTTATTGTTCAGTTCAAATCAACAAGAACATTTCTTGCCAGACTTTAGCCAGGCGTTTAGTCAGTTACAGAATTTCCCCTGCTATATTCGTAACAACTATTTTGATCGGCCGATTATTTACCATAAGCGATAATAAATAAATAAAGTAAAAAATGCCCATCTTCTTGCTTGATATTGAAATCTTATGTTTTCTTTTTCTTTTATACAATTAAGATTGACATAGAATTGTTATTATTTTATTTTGCAAAAAAAAAATAAATAAAATAGTTGCCCTTGTCTTCAACAATGTGACCAATATTCCTAAAACTGTTCGATGATTATAACTTATCGAAAAAAACGTGTAAATATATTGACAATTGGTGCTGGACATGGGTTTTCCATTCTATGTGCTTCAAAGACCCCCCCCCCCCCAGCCACACACTTATTTCGATCACTCATAACCCCCCCCCCCTCTCAATACACATTCGAGATGTAAAGCACCGATAATCAGTACGTTGTTACATAGTTTAACGAACCTAGAACTGGTTTAGCGTCAACGAATATTGACTTTTATGAACCATGCAGTTATACCCCTAGTACATAATAATCAAAGTACCGCTTGAAGGTGATTTGAGAGTTTTCAGGAAGAGGAAATTGAGTTAAACAGATTGTTTGTACGCACTGTTTTAGTACGGTCCGACTATAATTTCCGTAACATTTGGCGGTCGGTATGGTGTGGCATCTACTTTAGTCCTAACCTAATAAAGTGGAGCGTAAGATATAGAGGATCTTACATGAGTGTTAATTCAATATCATATTTATGAAACGAGTTGACTAAAAACCATATTACACGAGCCTTGGCGAGTGTCATATGATTTTAGTCAACGAGTTTCATAAATATGATATTGAATTAACACGAATGTAAGATTCTATTTATCACATAAAGAGAACTTTTAAGAAAATTGTGCAACTATACACCATAGACAAAACGTCTCCAATGCATGGTTTCAAGTTATGTTTATGTAACTAGTTTCATATGATATTATGTCACTGCTTTATGTCACTCACAGAGGCCAGTTTATGTGATAAAATGTAATACACATTATGTAATCGTGTTTGCCACAAAAAGGCTCATTTTAGCTAAATTAGTTTGACAATATGATATTAAAGTACGCTTTTATATTTAACTAATTGTACAACTGAACTGTAACATGAAAGATTTGCTTTGATTGTATCGCACTATACCGAAAGGCGTACGAATTAGATGCAGTGAGAAATTGCCTAAGATGGAAGATGACCACCTTTCCAAAACTATTTTTTAATGATGGATAATAAATGGCCAGTAGCAGTGAGTAACTTTATTTAAGTAAATTCGAGTATCTATGTACATTGGAATTGCTTTCCTGATTTGTTTGTCATTTTAACTGATTCAGTTAGGAGGTAGAATAAAGTAATCACTGAATTTTGTATATGACTTATGCGCGAGATTACATTTGACATTTTATTTTTATCTCGATGTAAATGAGAAGTGGATCCAACAAGTTTTTTCCTGAATGGCGCCATATAACCTATACAGTGTTGCGGTGCCGTAAAACCCAACTCAACCAATCAATCAATCAATCAATTGCCATTATCAGACTGACTAATGAAGATTGGAACAAAAATATAGACTCTAATGTGTCCACAAGGTTTATTAAAGAGCTGCCCTTTTGACTTTTCTTTATAAACTATCAACTATCTACTTTTACGATATATTTACTAGATTCATCAAGATAATAATTCTGGCAAAGTTTTATGGCGGTTAGCCTAAAAGTATAGCCTCTGCAGTGTTCGCGTTTTAAAAAATAAAGTTAACCAAGTGAACAAGTTTTAGAATAACTTTCATACACCTTCGAGAATTTATCAAGACAAACATACTTTGAAAATAAGATTTGATTTTGACTCTTTTTTGTGTTATCCATATCACATAAAGTTGATTTGGCATGGCCAGTTAATTCATACATGATTTTGTTGATTGTATCTAAATGGCTCCAGATAAGATGGGTATATTTGAGAAATTTTATTACTGTTTTCGTAAGAGTACCCACAAGATAAGGTTTGGTGGAGAAACATGGAAACCAGACTTGATGAATTTCTGTGATACTCATCCTATCTGGAGCTCTGTAAATTGCCATGTAAATTGTACATTTTGTGGTGTAATAAATCTCTCTATGATAACCAAGAATCGTAACAACTGGCACAACAATATAGCCTCTAGTGTGTTCACATTATTTTCCAGTGGTTTGCATTGCATAAAGGAAATTTTGACCCAGTATGACAAAACTCTAAACTCGTCCGAGATTTATCAGGAGAAACATTTTGACCTAGTTTCACTAAATTTGGCTTTAAAATATATCCGCTATGTAAAAGGTTCACACAGTTTATAAAAGAAAGTATTTCTGGATGAAAGTTTGTGTGAGCGTTGTTTTTCTGTAGAAGACAAATATAACTTTATTATAGAATGCGTGTCTAATGAAGAACTAAGTAATGTCGATATAAAAATATTATTAAAACTATCAAAATTAACCATAATGTATCAGACATGCTGTTTTTAAAGCCAAATCAAGACATCCGTTAATGCTCGCAAAACTTAAATATACATCTAAGGATCTCCATCTAAAATAATCTTTTGGCAAACAACCACAATTGTTTTGGGTTATAAAAAGAGTGAATGTACAAAATTAAGGGTGATTTTAATGAATGATGTTTAATTTGTTTGTTCATATTTACAGACTATCTTTGTAAAACTCACATAAGAGAAGCTATGTATTTTAACAAACGCCATATGGCAAAAAGATTGTATTATATGCGTTGCAGTTTTGATTGTTGGTCTATATATTTGCAATCAGACAGAACTCTTATATTAGAAACAAAACAATCGAACAAACTGTTGACTTAGCAGTCAGGTAAATAATGTCTTTTAAAAATTGTTTTGCAGGAAGTTGCAGATGGTTACTAGGCAATCAAAGATTTTACAGCAGAAAATTGTAAAAAAAAGCTGTCGATGATCTAGACTCGAGAGATTTACTTGTTCGTAACAAATGAACGCGCATGCGCTTGAAATCTCGCGAAAACACGAAGTACACCAACTATGGCTGAGATTTAAATGAGACGGTGCCTGTTAAGCCAATGTGCCGTGGCTGTGTTAACACCTGCTGATCGGGGCAAAATATGTAAAAGAAACACCCTTGAACGTATTTTCAGTATGAAAAAGGGTGCTATAGAAATGTGGTAAAAAAAGGAACATTAATGAAATCATGAGTTGAAAGCGGCCGACCCGAAGATTTGCCATTTTGTCTAATGTTTAAGAGTAATCTATTTCTTTCTTGAAGCTCGATTAAAAATATTCTTACAGTTTTGAAAAACATATCTGCGATAAAATATTTCTATGGTCGATTATTACTCTATAAAGAACCTCGTGGTTTTAAATGATTCCAACCACAACGAACTTTGAAAATATTCTATTTTATTTTATAATTTGGTGTTAAGTACATCGTCTTCTCGAGCAAATCATAAGCACATACTGGAGAACAACGTGAAGATAACAATTCGATTGGGTGATGGACTCCTTTACATTGCAGGGCTCAAAATAGGATGTGTTTCACAGGATTCATCAAGTCTGTTTTCCATGTGTCTCTACGAAACATTATCTTGAAGGCACTCTTAAAAATCGCCTCGACGAGGCAATACTTAAGAGTACCCACATGATAATGTTTCGTAGAGACACATGGAAAACAGTTACCAAATTTTTCAAAAATACTTATTTTGTCTGGCGCCCTGTTTTTATTTAGAGAAACGCGCAAATTATGATGCATTCGAGTGACGGAATGCTTGACACCAGAACATATAAATGCAAGAATTTGTTCATTGATATGAAAATTAGTCTGTTCGTTATACTCTTAGGAATGTTTTGTTTTATATGAAGACTTTGATATTCATGAGTAAATAGATATTCGTGGGTAAACTTTTCTGTACACGCATGTCTGATGGAAACAATAGTTTTATTAACAAACCGATTTCGAAAAATTTCCATACACGCAGTTTGACTTATCTTAAGCTAGAAAACGGATGACAGAGAAGACAAAGCCTTATAACTGGTGAATGCAACATACATGCAATACAATCCACTTAGGATACAAACTAAATGCAATAAATAATATAACCGCCAGGGACGATATTGCCAGTGTTGTAATGCGCTAGATCTAGAAGATAAATATCATTTTTTATGTAAATGTCCTTAGAGAAATACGTAGGAAATATATAAGTACATGCTATTATGAAATAATTTTTAACTTCTTGATATGCATAACACAGTTTCTCTAATTAGATTATCGATAATTTTAAAAGAAGCTATTCCGTAAGAAATTAAATTTTAAAATCTATTGACTATTATAAGTTATTTAAAAGATGGCAAATACATATGATAATCTAATTATATGTTTATGGACGTATAGGCATGTGTGTGCTTGTATATGTGCATGTACAGATTTATGTATGTATGTATGTATGTATGTTTTTTATAAATGTATTTATTAATGTATGTATGCATGCATATGCATGAATGTACATGTGCATGACTTTGATTATGGATGTGTATTTATGTGTGTTTATGATGTCTGTGTATATATATGTTATGTATGCACATGAATCTATGATCTGAGGAATATCTTAGAACATGACATAAGGTAATATGTTCATTCTCATTCTCTATTCCTCTGATTGAAAGGTAGTGAAATTGAATTGATTATTCTGTATATTAGTTTAATAATTGCTGTACATTTCCACGTGAGAATAGTTTTGGTTACGTGTAATGTGAACAAGACGGTGTACTTCTGTAAGTCTGAAATAAAAAATCTGTTTTGTTCTGTCCTGTACAATCGTCAGACAATTCTTGCTTTGAATTGTCCATAGCCGTAAGTCTGCTAAGCGCGACCATGATAGTATATGCAGACATCTTGGATCCAGATAAGACACCGAGTAACAGCAAATTGTTTCTCCAAATATTGGGCTAATCAGATGAGTTTTGAAATCCAGGCAGATGTGCTCACAGTCGACGGTTATATATAGGAATGTAACACACAGGTATATGGAACAATACGTATTACTGTTGCGCAAATTATTATCAAAACAAAATACATATTAGACACGAGACAATCTGAATTTCATTTGCAGCCGAGTCTTCACACTAAACACTTCAATTGTACCGTTCGTAAGTAAATATCTCAAGATATGCACAATGCAGCAATTGTTCATGCTTTGCGATAATACCTCAACCACTTCCACGGCCAGTTCATCAGTTTATTTGAACACTTTTTACATTATATTGTATTCAAAGAAATTTTAAACCAAACATGTAATACGCGATTTAGTGTTGTTTGTTCATTGACGTTCTATGAGGATCTATGAGGACCACACCTTGTATGCAGTTGGCTCTATTTTGCGATATAGAAGAGACTGTGCAGTCCGGGTATGGAAATATCGACCATGTGCGGGGTAAAGTAGTCTGTTTAAGATGTTAATGTGCGTAGTGAAAACATAACGTAGACTGGTTTC
Source organism: Nuttallia obscurata (assembly GCA_032358795.1). NCBI lineage: Eukaryota > Metazoa > Mollusca > Bivalvia > Cardiida > Psammobiidae > Nuttallia > Nuttallia obscurata. Next base: position 4,603 of record JAULCC010034886.1, on the reverse strand, counting down.
AAATATTTTTAGTCAAAATAGACCTTGACTGTTTGAAATCGTACACCACATCTTCATCTCGAGACAAATGAAATTGAATCAATTTGGCTTGAGATAAACAATAATTATTGTAAATTTTTCTGAATAAATTTCATTTATCGACCTCCAAACTCTCATCATACATGGATTGGCTTATATGATAAGCAGTTAGAAATAGCAGATAACTCTATTACTTGGATTCATTTAATTGAAGATTTTAATTTGAAGATTTTAATATCAATTATTCGCCCCGAAAATGACAATTGTAATAACACTAGATTGGTAGATCTTTTTTCAAAGTATGGTTTAGAACAATTAATTAAATCGCCATCCAGGATTAAAAAAAAAAGTTCTACCATATTCGATCATTTATAAATATGATTAATCACATCACTGATTGTTTTGTTTCTCACTTATCACTAAGCGACCACTTTCCTGTCTGTTTCACACGTTCTTTCAAAAATCAACTAAATACTCTCCTGATAGACATAAAGTCATACAATATAGATCTTTTATATAGAGCTTTTCGAGCAGATTTAATTTTTTCCGGATTGGGGTAAATTTACTCATTGTCAAATTCAAACGATGTGCTGAAAAGGAAATAAACTGACATCTCTGATAAAGTAAAGCAAAAAGATTTTCTTCAGTAATGCAATAAAAGACAATAAAAACCAGACATATTTATGTAAAAATCATAAAGACATATCGAATCAGAATAATTCAACTGTAACGACATTAACTCATAAAATAACATTTAATACTGTCAGTTGAATGTTCGTCAAATATTGTAAATGATTGAAATAACCATTTTGTTTGCATTTCAAACTTAACCACTAAAACGTTTTTTTTCGAAAAACAAATTTTGATTTTTTCAAAGAAATTTTGAATGAAAACATTGGGTACAACTATTATTGTGATACAATTTATAACTCCATATGAAGTCCATAAAATTATCGATAAATAAGATTATGGAAAAGCCAAAAGCATAGATGGGATAGGCCCAAGAATTTTGTAGCAAAGTAGAGATACAGTTATACCATATATCGCATCAATTATCAACAGTAGTATAGCGCATGGAGTTTTCCCTGATAAATTGAAAGAAGCAAGGGTCATACCAATTTATAAGTCGGGTAATAAAGAGGACCCAAATAATTACCAATATCCATACTCCCAATCATATCCAAACTTTTTGAACGACACATTGCGACTCAAGTGCAGTCGTACTTTGAGAAAATTTATATAATACACAAAACGCAATCAGGGTTTAGAAAACATAATTCATGTAACACTGTTCTGATTAGACTTATAGAAGCATGGCTTAAAGATGTTGACAGTGTTAAACTAGTTGGTGCGGTATTTTTGGATTTAAGAAAAGCTTTCGATTTAGTTGATCATGAAATTCTTCTACATAAGTGGAACTTGTATCATTTTTCTGAGGTATCATTGCAATTATTCACATTATATCTTCAAAATAGGAACCAAATTGCTTAGGTTGGTAAACTTGAATCGCAAAAACTTACTGTAACATCAGGGGGTACACCAAGGTTACATACTGGGACCCTTGCTTTTTATTTTACACATAAATGATACTGCATTTATGCAATATCCTACATTGAATATTGATCTTTATGCAGATGACTCAACGCTTTATGAATCTGGATGTACGTTGACAGAAATTCAAACTAAATTGCAGTATAATATAAATTATATAAACAAATGGTGTCATTTAAATATATCATTGCATCCTTCAAAGATGAAATGCATGTTAACCGGGTCTGCAATTAAGATTAAATACATCGGGAATATTGAGATTTTTATCAATAATGTTCGGCTAGAAAATGTTGAAACGCATAAAATATTAGGAGTATATGCAGATAATACACTAAAATGGCATGTGCAAATCGATAATGTTTGTAAAAATCTGTGTAAGAAAATTACTCTTCTAAAGAATATAATATATTTCCTCACACCTGATATGAAACGATTGTTTTATAATGCATATAGTCTGCCAGTTTTTTAGTACGGCTGCTTAGTATGGGATAAGGGCTCATGTTCAAATGTGAATAAAATAAATAACTTACAGAAACGAACAAAATCATACTAGGTAAATCAAAACGAGCTTCCTAAATAAGGATATTTGAAGAACTAGCTTAGTTCAACTTCTCGGAAAGATGTAAATACCACTCAGCAGTTTAATCTATAAGACTTTGAATAGCATGGCTCCATTGTACTAATCATTCTAAATCGTCCTTTTCGTATTACAGCAAAACTGTTTGGCATGAAATACCATTGGAAATCGCGAATAAAAAAACATTCATACATACAAAATGAAAGTCAGGCAGTACCTCATAGGAAATTGTGTTAGATAATGCAACTACAAATGCATGTATTGGTGACATTTTCAAATTTATATTCAACTAAGAGTGAATGTCTTATAATGCATCATCGTCATCATCATTGTCATCATCATCGTCATCGTATCATCATCATCGTCAAATTGGTCTTCTGAATCTGCTTTTAATTGACTGGTATATTTACCATTTTGTTTCAGGGGGCCATATTGAAAATAAGAAACTGTAATTTTGTACATGATCTAAATATGTTACCTTTTCAAAATAAAGATATTTTTATTATTATTATTATTATTATTATTATTAAAATTATTACTATTATCTTCATACAGTAAGAGGTATATTCAGACAAATACACCTTATATGATTTATGCATGGCAAGGTTATAGTCGCTATAAATATGTACTTATGTAAATATACCAGCTATACGCTGTAGCAGGCTGCAATGATTACGAAGTTAAGCATCGTCTATCGTGTCAGCTGGCTGGAAGGGTGTCCGCACGGTATCTAATCCCGGGAGGAGATTATTTTACTTTTTTTAAAATATGCGTTATTTTATTTCTGTATTTTCTTTTTTAGTTTCTTTTTCTTTTATTTTATTTTCCATTTTAATTTTTTATAATTTATATGCATTCTTTTTCTGTCTTTATCTTTTTCGGATTTCATTTTATTTCAGTGTTTCATATTAAGAAAAGATTTTCAGCTAAATTAGGTAATGCATTTGTGTTCATACTTTTCATGTTCCAACAACTATTATGTCGGCAACATTTCCAGGGTAATCAC
>JAULCC010034775.1:0-11379 GCA_032358795.1 Nuttallia obscurata | reverse complement strand
AAAAAAAAGTCGGAAATCGATAATCGTCAAAGGTATGGAAGGGTAACGTCTCCCGTTTTGGACAATTCTAGTTATCGGCGCGAGAATCAGTCATAGAAAAAACTCGACGACCTGACTAGTGTTTCATAGTTCCTAATATCTCTCTAACATACCTTTCTCTTTAATTTAGTTTTACCCTACAACTTACGTTTTTCTAAATGCTATACTTACACTCTTTGAAATTAGAACAAAACAGAGCGAAAGTCATTATATCTGTCCTAAAAAAATAATGAAAATAATGAAAAGAAACAAAGTAAGCTGGAACACATGCCTTAAATATATAAGATTAGATAATTAACAAGGAAAATACCAAGTTCGACGTCGTTGTCATAAACAGTAAACATTTCAAGGTCATGAACTAAATAGCAAACAGTTCAGGGTCATTGGCATAACCAGCAGACAGAAAAAATAATGAATTTGTCTACTTTCAATGTAAAAAAAAGTACAAAGACAATGTCAGTAGATGGAATGACAACATACCAATGATCATATACATTAGTAAATGTATTTAAAACATAAATTGACTAGGAAAACGTAATTAATCTTAGGGTTTTTTGTCGCATTAAAAAAATCGTAATCAATTTAAATAATACAGCTTCATTTTTTTTTATTTGGAACGAAGTCCAAATATTTATATAATCCCAATCCACCGATCCTTGCGAAAACACAAAAATAATTTTATAATTTAATAGAATTTTGTTAAAAAAAAGTATATACAGTCTGTTAACTTTTCCCGGATTTTAAGTGGCAGACAGAAGACTGTGTGCCCTACATAAGCGTCAAGATAATTTCATTTTTGCCCGCCGTTGTCAACTCGAATAGAAATTTAAATGTTGCCGGACTTAAATTTTTTAACAAGTTAAGCCCATGGAGCCAGCGATTGCCGAAGCCGCGTGAAAACGTCGTGGTTAATGTTGAAAATTATGGATCGACTGCACAATAAATAATAGTTTTTCGGATTTAGATCTAGGATTAAATAGTTTTTCTGCGTGTCATCGGCCATATTATGCAAACTATGATCAGATTTGAACATTTCCCTCGTTCAAGTGAAATTTTTCTAATAATAGTCAGAAGTTGGTATAATATAGATGAAAACAGAGGTTTTTTATCGAAATAACAGGAGCTAATAGTTAAAACTTAAAAGTAAAAACTTATGTTGATTAAAGAAATATATCGTTCTTGATCATACCGATTCTTGGGAAAGAGAGTTTTATGTTCGACATCTTTATTTGTCGAGGGAAAAACAAGTGAGGGGGGGGGGGGTAAGTCAAAGAAAAGAAGTGGTAGCCTACGGATGTTTCTGGTTTTTGTTCTTACAAAGAAGTTAAGGACATGGAAACTAAGGGTTATCCTTGAAATTTATCTTTTTATTCTTGTGGAAAAAATGGAAAATGTTAATGACATGATTATGTCTTTCAACTCTTGAAATAGACGGCTTTGTCATTGGCCTTGAAACATGTCATCCATCCTAGATCACATGACTGCCACGTGGACCGGTTTGTTTTTAGAGAGAGACGTTTTTTTCTCAAATAATTATTAAATCGTTTTGCAAACACGATATGTTTATATCAGTACCGACTCTAACATCTCGACTAATGTTTGAAGCGGAGACATGTTCTCTGTCTCTATCTGTTCTCAATGTACAATGTTTGCAAAACGTCATTTTCCCGCAAAAAGATAGGTCCCGGATTAAGTTATCCTCCACGATGCGCACGGTCGACTATTCCTGTGAGAATTAAACAGGTAACAGCAGCGGAGAACAATACACCTTAGCTCATATCTTCCAGCAAGTTTTAATCAAAGTCACTGTAGCCAGGCATGTAGGGTGTCTTAGGAACAAAAAAAGCCACACAGACTTTTTTCTTCTTCTGAAAATCATTGAAACCTTGCCAAATTCCAACTTGACAAACTAAACTACTTTTGATAGGGGAAACACATGGGTAAAACTTGTAGAAATAACGCCACAAGGTAAAATGGCATCTCGGCAGAATTTTTTTTTTTACTTTCTCGCGTGGAACATATCTCTTAGTACATGAGAGGGGCGGATTCAAAATAAGTGTGGAAAGGCTTTGACCGATTGACACGCATGTGGTAACTAAGGCACGGGCAAAATGATTTTTTTGTTTTGACATTTAACAAAGATGCACGTGTAATGATACTTGGGTTGACATATATATATACGCAGAGATACAGTTTTTATATATTTTTTATTTGAATAAAATAGATCAATTCTTTGAATAACACCACTGTGTCTTTATGAGTGTTCTCCAGCCGTTTGAAAGTCCTTTGCAAGTAAGCACTAACTGATTAGGAAATGACTTCAAAAGCATCAAACATGAATTCGCTTTTTTCTGGGTTCAGTTTTTGCACCTCAAATAGGCGTCATATAGTTTTAAGTATACTTCAAAGGAAAGCGAGGGCTTGAAATGCCTGTGCTTTTTGAAAACTTTCAACTAACAGGCAAAAACGAAAAAGCCTACAAACCAACACGTATGCGTTTGTTTGATACTGTACATGTAGATTTTAGTTTAAATGTTCATTTGTCATTGAATTGTACTATTTGGACATTTTTGAACGAAATATCTATCTAGTTTTGCAGAGAGTGGTGATTCGGAGGTTTTTCTCCTTTTTGTTTCGGCCTTAGTAACGCATTTTCATTTGATCTACGTTAGCTGAAAGTTGTCTGTTCAGTTTCTCTCAATTAAACTTAATTTATATCATATAACATTTGTTGGGTTATTATTTCAGTCTGACAGATGGTTTTGACAAATTGAGTGGATATTAAACATCTATTCATGTTATACAGCTTTATCAAATCTTTAATAAGTTGTTGGGACAACTCTGCTGATGTCACAGAAGGAATCACATATGTTTACTCACATAAATCCGAGGTTATAAAGCCCTCTAGAGCACAGACTTTTTCTTAGAAATCTATGAAAAATTGGCTAAGAGCAATCACATGAGAGATTTCGACCAATCAGATGTATTCGCAATTGAACATGAGATAAGTCCATGCAAAAAAAGTTTTAAACCTTGAGCCTATAGCTCTCGCTGTGTGTCTATAAGTTTTCGCATGAATTTCCATTCTGGTTTGTTTTCAAACAAATTTAAATATGGAATTAAGATATAGTTCCACTTGAACTTCAGAATGCCTATTTTTCCAACTGGCGCCGGACGGTTTAGAGGCTAATGCGTCTCTCGCCATGTTTTAGCCTGTCCCTTTTTGTGCTCTGCGGAATTCCTGCTTTTGTTCTCCGCCTTAATCGTGAATCAGTCATAGGAACTCGTTTTATGTAAATAATTAGTGTAAATAATTAATGATGGAAAAGCAGAATTCTATCTGCGCAATAGACTCGGTTAATAAATCTGCAATTAAGATTCCAGGAGCGGTTGACTTTCAGTCTGTATGGTTTAAAATTAAAATACTTATAACAGTTTTGAAATAATGGCAGAGAAGACGAAACGAATAACTTTAACTATTGGATTTAAATGAAGGTTATTGTAATAGAAAAGTTTCTCAGTTGACAACCATTCGGATTTTTTGTAGAGAGCAAAGTTTCACGATATAAATTAAAACCCTAATCCTGATGTTATGCTCGGTTTTCATGTTTACAACGCTACTTTATGCTACAGAATATGAGGAAATACACATAAGATATTCTTTAAAGGAAATAGTTCGGGGAATTTTGGCATACTTTGTAGTCTGTGGTTTAATTACGACATTTGACACAATCTTGCATCATAACACCATGGCCTTGATAAGGACTGGCCATATACATGTATATATATTCAAGCGTAGGTATTTCATAGTATCTTGTCGAATACACGCATCTGTTTATGGCACTAAGGGGTTCTTATCTGCTAATTGGTAGGTTACCCTTCACTGCCGGAAGCAATACCGCGAATGCGCAATATTTCTTCTGCTTCATTTTTTAACTTCACATATTCACTAGATGTTTTGCAAAACAATTGGGTGAGTGTCAAACAGCTTTAATCCGGATGAGACGCCGAGTTACTCGGCATCTCATCCGGATTCAAGCTGTTTGCATATAACCTAAAACTCAGGGTAAGAAGGGGTCAAAGTTACAGCACGAGCCTCCCTTCATGCCCGTTTTAATTTTGGTGTGTTTGGGGAGGGGGGGGGGGGATTGACTTATACAATGAACCGCTCGTTGCCTTTAATAGAGCCCATTGATGCCTGTATGGTACCTTTTCTCAACCGGATCCCTTGTACTTATGCCTTTTGGAGCCAAGTCTTTACCAATCCCACTCGGAGAAGGACTTTTGCCGATCCTTTAAACACGTACATGCCTATGTGGTTGTTGATAACTATTAGTACAATTTCATTGATCGCTTTTTGTTAATGCCAAAACATTAACACGAGAAATTTTACGATCTCTCTAGTCTTTTGTGGATGTTGCAGCTTTATTGCGTCAAACGCAAGATAAGTAAATCTGTTAATACGACGAACTCAAAAATCATAAATCTGGAAAAGTAATTTTCTCACAAAATACTAGATCCTGCTTATCGGCAGAACAATGAAGAAATTTTAATGCATGAGGTAAATGTTCAAATGAATGGAAAACACAAGGCGAAGACCGCTGTAGAGACATGACAAAAACTTCAATTTCATAAGACACGTGAAACTGGTTTTCTCGTTGTGTGATACGGGATTTCGTGGTAACAAGGAGACCGAATTCCTTGAAGTTCGGCAATGGTACGTGTTTATTATAACGAGGCTGATGTCTTGAGGAAAAAAAACTTGTTGTTCAAATGCTATAAATGTTTTTCTCCTACTTTTTGCGGCATTCTGTTTAGATTCTGTGGTCGATTACAGGGACAGGATTAATATTCTCTTGCGTTTTTATGACAAATTCGTTAATTATAGGTCTCCACTGTTGTGATTTTTCACTCAGAAAACATACGCTTTTAATTTTGTTCTTGATGAATATGCATCAACATTAAGAGTCGGTTCTGAACCTGTTTTACCGGGAACAGAATTTATTCACAACTAGTTAACTTAATTTAAACTTAAATTGTTTAGCTCGACGATGTAAAAAGACTGTGGCTTGTAGAAAAACTTTCGATTCAGTTTCCTATACCAGTACTTGGTGACTTGTGAAGGTCAGGATAAAGGCCGCTTCGGAATTCGATCCCACGACCTTCTGAGTGCAAGGCGGGCAGCCGCACACCATGCCCACCACATCTTTCCATTCTCAGAATTATACTAGTTTGATCAACACTGAAGACCTTCACAAGCTTAGGGAAAGTTTTCCTGTAACACATATCATACATTTGGTCAGATGTTAATCATATATAGAGAGAGAGACAGGACAAAACTTACAGAGAGACAGAGAGAATGAGAGCGAGAGACATAGACAGCGTCAAAGACAAACATATAAACAACAGAGACAGGCAAAGAAAGAGTCAATTAGATAGTATATGTAGATATTGGAAGAGAGATAGAGAGGGAGGGGAGAGAGGGGAAAAATGAATATATTAGATATGAGAGCGGGTGAAGATACTTGAGGTTGCTTTATGAGCAACTCAGAATGAGAGAAAGAACGGAGGGAGAAACAGTCATACATACATACAGAGAGAGAGAGAGAGAGAGAGAGAGAGAGAGGTGTGTACAAACGACGTGAGACATAGAGAGAGACTGAGACTTCTTTTCAAAGATACAGTTGGGAGACACGTGTGTATACCACTGGGTAAAAACAAAGCCGTCAAATTGCTGTAAAATATTAACTGATTCACGTGAGAGGCTCTATGTATCAAAATCTCATTAAGGAAACATGTCTATAATTGCACTCATCTTTGAATCTTTTGTCAATACGATTGGTCCTTAAAATTTCGGCTCGAGGCCAACCGCCGACTCGGCAGTATTAAGTGCATAACGTCACAGTACCAAGTAACGGTGTAAAGTTCTCGAGAAACTTTATGTCAAATTAGATCAATAATCATTCTAACTGCCGATTCTTAATTACATTTCTTAGTTGTACAAGGTGTTGCACATTATTGCAGGATTTTATATCATCTACAGAAACCATTATCACGTCTTTTTTTCGTACACTCGAAAACTAGACAACTTTAACAATACTTATGACCAGAAGTGCGATAAGACAAACCCATCTGCGCACGCGCGCACGCGCCACTTAGACCAATATAGCACGCATCTGACAGACATTTTCCAAGAGAAATTATTATTATTCAAGTAAAAGAAATTAATCACACGTTTAGCCCTCATCTTTATGCTCTGGAATATGTAGAGATAAGAGAACAAAGTGGAATTGACTTTATTGTACATTTTACAAATGTTTTTAGCCATAGAATGTAGGTTTGCTCGAGAAGGCAGCTAAAAAGCCGTACCTATACACGTCCATTTAATTAAGATCAGCGTAGGGATGTACACGAACACACGTTTCTACTGAAAGAAGAAAAAATAAATATCGTCAAGGAATTCTTTTTAGCGAAAAGTGATTAACCGGTCGTATGTTTTTATTTTCTTTATTGTGGTATCACCATATCATAAAGAAGAGATGATTCCATTCGTGTTTTTGAGGGAAACGCCTCAACATAATCGATTTTAATAAAAGGCAAACATTGTAGACTCAGATCACACGTTTTCTATAGGGGTGATATGATTTTATGCGGTGGTGTGGATGTGTCTGCACTGTTTGCACGGCCCAGCTTACATTAATATAGAATTGTAAGTGATTAATTATCCTTATGTGAGTCAGATATAAGGTGTGTTAGTTTTGGCTGCTGAAGAAGTAATTCTTAAAATCTAGTTACTTTTTAAGTAGCCTTAATGCTACTTAAGGATTTCAACATTAACAAAGGTTTAAATGATCAGTTGTCCATTAGAGATACGTGTATAGTGAGATACCTATTTAATTATGTGGGAGGTTAACTGTTTCAAACGAAAGAAGCTTATTGCGGTCTATGATTTAAAATAATTGATGCCAGTTTGGATGCGTACTTAACTTTTTCATAATTTATTTCTGGCAAAGTTTTGTCTACTTTCTTTTAATTTTAATTGCTTTGTACTTTTAAATAATTTACCAACTACGCATTGAAATTAACTTTTAGGATATTTCAATCTGATCTCTCTCGACGAAAAAAAAACGTATTTAATAGGGGTTTGGGTGATAATTATAAAAAGTTTTCCGATTAATTTTATAGACAGTGCTGTTTGACCATGATCAACGACGTGTTCAAATGTGTGTTACGTTGACAACGTCGTAAGGTGGCTAATTCGAAGCATTTGCGGTACACCTTTTATCTCGAATATGGTTCATGGTTAACTCGAACCTTTGATGTTTGTAGATGGCAATTCTATGTTTTGATTAAGAAAATCCAGTACTTCTTTGTTCCTTATTCGATTTAATATAAAGGTACACTTTCCTTCTTTTAGATTAATTTAAGCAAACAGTATCGATACATCTACGAACCGACCGGTTAGTTACTATAGTTAGAAGTTCGTTTAATTCAAAGTATGGACAAAGTATCGGCACACAAATCTATGTCGATGTCTACGTATACCTAGAGAGTTTATTTCAAAAGAAGGAAAACACAATAAGGAAAGTTATTTTCAATTCGGTTCTTTTTCTTTTATTATCTAGACCCGATATACATGTGGGGAATTTCAAACAAGGAACTTGACAACAAGTAGGAATGTTCGTTATATATTATTTTGTTTTCTTATACGAAGAGTTTAAATTATTGATATATATATTTAAAACACCAGTACACTTGCTGCACCAAAATGGTTGAATAAAATATACAATACAATACAGTACAATACTTAGTGTATTGTAAACAGAATGTATCTGCGTATTCCTTTTAAAGCTAGAGTCTTTTCTGTTCTGTTTAAACAATTACATGTGCACTTGAGCATAGTAATAACACATGTTACACGTGTATATAAACTTAAACCCACAGTCTCACACCACATGTAAGGACCCGACCCCTGGCCCGAACCGGGCTAACCCGACACTTGAACAGTTATTATGAAAAGGTATTAAAAGGTTGATATCAATTGGAACTTACGTAAAATATATGAGTATCATATGTGAGCATATCATTCAAGTATATATGTCTTAGGCGCAAACCAAGTAACCCTTAACCTTAACCAAACCTTCGTGGTCGAGTGGTTATAGTCACTGACTTGCAATTTCGCAGTCCCTCACCGCTGTGGGTTTGAATCCCGGTCTGGGCACTTTGGATTTTTCAAGTGAGGAAGCCTTCCAGCTGGCTTGCGGTAGGTCGGTGGTTCTACCCGGTGCACGCTGTGTCTGAAAAAGTGTACAGAGGTCCTCCACCTGTAATGAGCTGGACATCGTGATATGACTGAAATACTGTTAAAGCAACGTCCAATACCCCAAAAAACAAAAAACGAAACAAACTAAAAAAAAAACAAATCCTTAAACTCGTTAGGGTCTATTGGTCACATTGCAGCCCATTTACTGAATTAAATATTGGCGCTTCTCACATACTGTTTTGTTTTACAAACTAAAAAACTCTAAGTTATTTTGCGTCTTATTAAAAAAAGAATTAGGCTGAACCCTCAACTGCTACACAACTTCAAGCCGGCTAACGACCTAGCTCTATATATAAACATCTATTTATGTAGCCAATTTTAATCGTCAGAGGTGAATTTTAAATTCACAAATACACTATCAGATGCCCTCGTTTGACATATTTTATGAATATTTTCATACTGGAAATCAACAGTAAAGCCGATAACGTATCAGTTAATGTTTGAAATTTTTATATTCCCCTCGACATAAAAAAGATAAAATTGAAAGAGTTATGGATTATGTCCATCTAATGTTCCTCAGCAGTTGACCTCTGGCCGTGAAGTAAAAGGCCAGACGAAGCAAATTGTAACTTTAATGTCTCGCTCATTCTTCTTCTCGCCCTCTCTCTCTCTCTCTCTCTCTCTCTCTCTCTCTCTCTCTCTCAACTTTGTTTATCTGTCTGGCTTTCACATTTGTTTCTTTGCTTAATGATATCGAAGGATTCATCCCATATGGTTATTTTAATCATGTGATTACCATCCGATCTTTATCTACACTATTTACCGCTCTGATAAAACACAATTGTCATATATCTATGTCGTCTACATCTGGTCAACAATATTAACTGTTTTAAAAAGCGATATTTTCGCCTCTCACTCACTCTCAACAAAATTTTGAACTAAGTGTAAATCAGAATTGTAATTTAGTAAGATTTTAAGTGTAAATCATTAGGCCTTTGAATGGTCTTTAAGTGTAAATCAGTAGTCCTTTCAGTTCTTTATTCAGTTAAAAACTGTTCAATTCTACTCCAAAATCAAGCAATTTCTAAAGTCTTGATACACTTTATTTGCACATCATAGTCTACTCCTTAGTATTCTAACTTTCTAAGGTTAATTTTGTTTAAACGTCATAATGTGATTAGGACTAAGACCCCAGCTGTTTCAAGTATGTTTGTAGAGTGACTCAGTTTGTGATTAAAGCGTTACCTCAAGGCTACAACAACCAAGCCGACGACAACCGAAACAAAAACAATAATTCAACAGCAATAAGATAACAAAACATTTTTTTCAACCCCGATTTATTTAAATCCCGTCACATTCCATTGCCTCAGTACATGTATACCAAGGGTTGGGAACACCTGTTCGGCTAGAAGGTTCAAAGGGCATAACATATGTATACACGTGTAAACTAGGCCAGTACCTTTCAAGTATACATGTAGACATTTGGGTATTAACACGTCATTAAAATAATAAACAATTGTGAAATTCTTCTTTCATTGCGGCGTAGTTGTATCGATGTCGAAACAATCTTATCAGTAAAAAGGCGTTTGTATGTATTTACAAATGGATAAGGATACTTGGTATTTTAACCCCAGCTTCTAAATATAAGAATCAAAATATTAAAAGCAAAATGTTGTTGTTTTAAAGTGTTTTGACACACACAACGAGAAAACGGCATCTCAAAGAAGTTTTGAAATAATTTCCTTAACTGCAAACACTTTCGTTTTAGAAATATAAACAATTAGTGGTTTTAAATCTGCACACTTCTATAAAGGAGAACGAATCTAACTTGTAACTTTTTTTGCAAAGACAATTTAAACATATCATTACTTTAAACGCGTATAAAGGGGTTTTGTTTGAAATGACCAAGATTTGATTGTATTAACATCAGAATTCCGGACATGCGTATTTATAATAGGTCGAAGAAATATTTTAAGTTCATCCAGGATATTTGTAAAACTTACAAGTTCGCCCGAGTTGTAAGTAATTAAACAAACATGATTAATCATTTATTTAATCCATCACTTTCAGTATGTGTTTTTGTGATTTTCAGAAGTCATATAGTTCAATGACTTACACAAAGTTAATTAACTTTTAAAATCTTGAAATTCTAAAATATTTTGAATTACTTATTATTCTGAAACATTTTTTTATCTTACTCTTATTTACTTGCCCTTTACTTTAAACAAAACTTCTAGTGTCAAGCTCGTGCTTCTAGTGTCAGGCTCGTGCTTCTAGTGTCAGGCTCGTGGGCAACATAATCATAATGTTGTTTAACCTTTAGCCTGCTGGGCAAATGTCGTCTGCTTAATCTGTCGTCTGCCTTAATTTTATAATTCATCAGAATCGCCCAATATTTGGAGAAACAATTGACCGAGTGTCAAACAGCTTGGGTCTGGATTAGACGCCGAGTTACCAAGCTGTTTGCAAATTCTATCTCGGTCGCCCGTAGCAGGCTAAAGGTTAACATGTAGTGATCAGAAACCAGAAACGGCCTAAAACGCACTTACAGTTCTATATATGGGCACACTTCTATAAACTATTTAACTTTCTTCCCAGTGTGTCATAATTGCTAATAGATCATTACCATGCCATGGTAACTTACAATAGCTAGTAAGAACTATAAACACAACTTATATATACATGTTTAACAAAATCTTGTCGTTCAGGATTTGGGGTACGTCAGTGTCAGGATAAAGTGACCGGCCAGATTCAGCCCCATCCCCCACCCCCATCACACACCCGTGTATCATTAGCCCTGGATGGCAGAAAGTGACGTAAATCGAATAAACAAACAAAACCTTTCCACAACATCCAGTATAGAGTGTCATAAATAATGGCTGCAGAAACATTATTTTCATATGGCAATAAAATACGTTGGAAATATCTTCGAAAATTTTTGAAAATGTGCATTATCTATTTCAACGGTTTCCTCGTTTTGGTATAGTAGATATATTTTACTGATTGTCGGGTTGGTTGATTGATAGTACTGCAGACTGTGCATAAAGTATTGTCATATATGGTTTAATAATAACTGC
>JAULCC010034664.1:0-15306 GCA_032358795.1 Nuttallia obscurata | reverse complement strand
CAGAATAATAACCTTTGCATTTGTGACAAAGGCTGCAAGTGGGGGCATCTGTGTCCTATGGACACATTTCTAGTTCATTAATAATGAGTTGACATTTTTAAAGAGGATAAATAACCTAATACATTATTTGTGATGTGATAAAATTTTCTCAATTTACAGTATTAAATATGTCAAAATTTCTAAATGATAAAGTGCAATATTACTTTTACAATTATTTTAATAACCATGATTTGTAGTAAAAGCAGATTAATAACAAGCCTCTGTAGCACAATGGTAAGAGTCCTTGATTTGCAATCATTTGGCTTAACCACTGTTGGGTTGTGCGTTCGAATCCCAGCTCAGATAATACAATGTTTCAGATGAGGAACCCTTCCAGCTAGCTTGCTGAAGGTCTGTGGTTGTATCCTAGGATGCCAGGGGTCTTCCTCTACCATTAGTAGTTGGAATCTTGCAAAATGATCTGAACTATGTTCATGTGACTTAAAATTCAAATAAACAAGCGTAAATACACTGAACATTTGATATTTCGTTGCAAATTTCTTGTTTTAGGCCACAGTTTGCTCTCCTGGATGAGTGTACTAGCGCAGTTTCAATAGATGTTGAGAGTAAGATTTATCAAACAGCCAAAGACAGCAACATAACCTTACTAACAATAACACACAGACCGTCTTTATGGTAAGTTTGTCAATTTATATTTGTTGTGTGTACATATATACTAGGGAAGGCAACTATTTGGAAATTTATATTTGGATATTCGTTTTCAGTATTTGAATACTATTTGGATATCCATTTTTAAAGTTTTCAGTTACTTTACCGTTTATTTATCATTAGTCAGCTATCAACTATGATAAATGCCAGCTCTTTCATCATTCAGTTTATTCAAAGATGTCAATTTACAATTTCCATTTTGTAAAATCATTTTCTATCCTACAGTTGATTAATTCAATTTAATTTCTGTTGTTTATAGGTAAAAACCGCCTGCATTATCGCTATCTTGACTTCTGTGTACTCGACATGAAGAAATTGTTATATATCCGGTTTGGGCTAAAAGATGGGTTTCACGTATGATGAAAGGGAATGCAACAAATTGATGTTTTTATTATTTGATACTTGTAATATGTATAATTTTTATCTTTCATCTGATTGGAAGCGGGTAGTAGGGAGCTAGGGACTTTAGGGATTAAGACAAAGCGAAGCAAGTGAAAACGGTGACAACATTATCAATACAATAGATGTTGGTTGGAATACAAAATAAACAATTAGTTTTCGCACATGGCAGGTGCTTTTATTCACCTGGGAAGGAATGTTTTTACAACATGGACAGCAAACAGATGATTAAGCGATGTATTTGATAGGGGTCTGCATGCGGTAATGTAGCAAAATGATAATCTCACTGACAAAATTGATCACATTATGCAAACAGCAGGTATACAAACTGTTCAAGAACGATTGTCTTTAACTGTTGTTTTTTTTTTTATATAGGCGTTTCAAACAATAAATGATGTTTAAAACACATTAAAACTTTTTTATTAATTTTCGGATATTCGGATACCAAAATGATATCCGAATATCTGTTGGGAAAAAACAGAATTTTTATTAGTATTGACACAACCCAACAGCATTTAAGTGACCACCAAGATAAATTTTATTGGTGGTTGTTCCTAACCCAAGGGAGATTTTTCTGGATTAGCCAGGAGTATATTTCCAACATTTAACAAAATTTCTGATAAGACTATCGTTTTGATAGTCAGTAAATGAAATGAAGTTTGTTTCAAGTTGTAGTTTTAGATGTTTACTTCTTTGCTTGTCTTGTATCAAAATGTCTGTACACACAATTAATTTCTGTGTGTTTTCAGGAAATTCCACTCTCACTTGCTACAGTTTGATGGAGAGGGAGGTTGGAGATTAGAGGAATTTGATACAACCACTCGCTTGTCACTGAATGAAGAGAAACAGAAGCTAGAGAACCAGTTGTCTGGAATTCCTAAGATGCAGCAACGCTTACAGGAGCTGTGTACAGTGCTAGGGGAAGATTCTGTGTTACTGAACAAACACGGGAGCTTTAATGACCTGGAAACTCTACAGAAAGAACTTGACCAAGAAAGACTGGCTGAGGAGGTGTAATGCCTATAAGGAGATTATACTGCCTACTAGTATTGAAACTAAGATTACTTGAAATTGGAAACAGTAATGCCTGCCATCCTTCAATCTGGAAAATTTGAAAAATAGACATAAGATCATTTCTAATTTATTACTGTCTGCAAACCTTACTTTTCTCCTATTAATTGAGTTGGTTTCGAATCCGTCTTGTTAGGATGATTTATTTACAAACTAGAGTTTATAGGATATTCGACCCAAAATGTAGTCTTGGAGAATCTGACATAGTTTATTTAGATACAATCAAAACTTATTGTGTGGTGTTGAAACTGATTGGATATCAGAGAGGATATTTTCAATTTTCCAGCATAAGTTTGAGAAAGCATTTTTCAGTTATGATTGTCTAGTATTTATTAAATAAATGAAAGTATTCAGACTCCAGTTTAACTATCCATGTGTAAGAAGTTCAGTCTTCATACACATACACTCACTGAATGAGATTGGGAGAGAGATTAATGTTGTGCTTTCTTTCTGTCTGTATTTATTTTTTTGTCTTGTTGTCTTCAGTGATCAAACACAACTGTAGTTGAAACATTTAATTTTCCTGAGCCAGTCTTGTTAAATATTACAGAGTTATGTTCCTTTATTGGTTGTGTCACAAATCAACTTTATGGCATTAAAATTCTCCTTTACACAAAGTTTGGTTGGAGTATAAGCATTTTCTTTGTGATATTTATGTATTAAGTGTGTGTGTTATATGAGATTATGAAACTTTCTGAAGCATAAACGTTTTCTTTTTCTCATAGTTACAAAATTATCATTCAGTTTAATGAAGCTTATCACAGTCATGCATTTCTCAGTATACTCAAAGAACTTGTATATGCGGAATAAGAATTCATATCAATCAATTAATCAATCAGCCAATCAATTATCCAATATCAGTTCAATAAGATAAATCATTTAAATAACTTAAAAGTTTGGTATAACTAAACCTATCTATTTTGTTGTGTGAAGCACTAAATTCATATATAAAGTAAGATGTAATAAATAGGACATCAAACAAGTGGTAAATACATGATACAAATTAAAAATGTATTTGACAGGAAAAACTGTAAACTGATTTAAACATTCTAGTTTGTAAATGGTCAGAAGTTAGAAATCTTTCTTCACCATGGATCCTATATTACACCTGAACTAAGCAACATCATGTGATAAAATGAAATATTAAAGTTTAGTATTTTGTTAATTTCTTATTTGTATGTCAAATTATTTTCCAAAATAGTACATCTGTTAAGTGATTTTAAAGTAGTAAAAGTTTGCTCTGCCAGTAAGTGTAAGTAATTAAAGAAGACTTTGGTAATTATTAATTAATTAAAGCAAGACTTTAGTAATGATATACGGAAGTTTGGGGGAATAACTTGTTCCTGAAGTGAAATGAATGAAATAATTATTTGTGCTTGTTGTTAAGTGACAGTTAACAAATACATGTATGTAAAGTTTTGTGTTTTAGTCTGCAAAATGTTTTTCCTGCCTGTAGTGTTTTAGAAATTAAATAAGTTTTATATAGTTTTAATGTATTCTTGTTTTAGTTTGCTAGAAAATTTGGTGCTGAATATTTAAAATATTTGTATGTGTAGATGAACAAAACAATTTTATTTTAAAATTTGACAGTAGATGTGATGCCTTTTAGCAAATTCAAGTAAGTGTAAGATGAAGTAGACAACTTCTCACTCATTCATTTAATGACATTGTTGCAACATTATCTTATTTCTTTTTCGAACAAATGCTTGGGAGCAAACCTTTTTCATGTATGTAAAACTACTATATCAAAAAGTACGTAATAGGTGTGTCTAATTGAAAACTTGCACTGTTTAACTCGTAATTATTTGCAGACCTCTGCTTATTATTGTGGAATTGTTCTCGAGATTGTTTGTATTTATATACTGTTATTGTGTCTACCATACTGAAAACAAATGACAGTTCAGATGGATTACATTGTTAATCAGTCCTTTTATAATGAGAATGTGCCCCATGTGTGCCTGGGGTGTGCCAATGTAGCGCAAGAATTTGGACCACTGCTTAACCCTGGCATGATCGTAACAGGCCACTAACAGGGTTTGAACGTGAATCTAGAGTTTCTGCATCTCTGATTCTCCAGCAGGTATTAAGTTGTTGGATCCATACCCCATATTTTTTCTCGATGCAAATGAGATATGGATCTAACAATTTTTTTCCTGAATGACGCCATATAACCTATACAGTGTTGAGGTGCTGTAAAACCCAACTCAACCATTCAACTTCTCTTGACTACAGGGTATTTATGTCATTGTGGTTAAATTCCTAAGTTCAAGGTCACATTGCATACAATTATGCATATTTTAATTCTTATGTATTCTTGAAAACTTAAAGTTTGCTGTAACTTTGCTATTTCTTAATATTTTTTCTATATAACTTTTATTATATACTTCTTAAAACATAAGTGAAACACGTATTACATTGACATTCTTCTTATTGGCTAAAACGTATGTAAAAGAATCAGTTATGTATCTCTTAGTATCTGATGCACTTCCACATTTAGCCCTAGTTTGGAGCAAGCATGCTATATGTGAAAGATCGGTACTGTATTTCTCAGAATCTGGTACACTTTTACATAAAGCCCCAGTTTTAGGCAAGCATGTACCTTGTTTGCTTTATGTAAAAAAACCAAGTCCTTTTCCTCTCAGTATCTGATGCACTTTCACATAAAGCCCCAGTTTAGGGCAAGCATGTACCATGTCTGATATATGTCAAAGAATGATACGATATCTCTCAACATCTGATGCACTTTTTCAAACAGCCCTAGTTTTGGGCAAGCATGTACCTCATTTGCTATTTGTCAAAGATCCAGTTCTGGACCTGTCAATATCTGAAGCCTCAGTGGTGGACAAGAGGATACTTTGTGTGCTACTTGTAAAATGATGATGATGATGATTATATATTTGAAGGATTGATATCCCCTCTTAGCCCTGAAAACAGCCATCAGCATTTGTGAGTACTATCCAATGCTGGTGTCTGTGAGCCAGTCAGATTTGGACGAGCTACATATCAGAGAACCAGTGCCCTATCTTTCAGTATCGGATGCACTTTTACATGAAGCCCTTGGTGGGATGTTCTGGTGTTGGACAAGAACTAGCTCACTGCTACCCCTGACATGATCATAACCGGTGACTAATAGGGAATAAAGGATGAAGTTTCTTCTCCAATTTCTCAGCTGAAAAATTTCTGAATCCATTCTTTGTGTTTTTTTAAGTGTGCATCCAGAAAATTTGTAATTGTTAAACCTGCTCAGTGTTGTGGTGCTATCAAACTACAATTCATTCATTCTAAAGATCTGGAATAAATCTGATTAGAATTGGTTTATCTAATATTGTTATTGACAAAAGTGGCTGTTTAGCGTAGTATTGACTAGCTTATGAATATTGACTAGCTTGTGAATATGCAATGACTTAAGTGTTGCTTTAGTCCAAATGTATATGTCAATTGAATCATCTGTGATCTGCTCTGTAAAGAGTGTTACAACTCTGCATGACTACTATAGTTTCTGTTAGAAAAATTAAATCTTTGATTTTTATGTGCATTGCAAGGAACTGACCCTGGTGATTTGAATGTCTCTTTAGTAGAACAATTGCTTATGAAATTATCCCAAAAATCAAATGTAGAATAATTTAAAAAACATTACAGATGAAATCACTCTGCATGTGATAACCCTGTGAAGCCACAATATTGTTCGCTATTTTCAACTTTATCCCACAAACACAGAATTTGTTTTGAAAATATTGCAGTATGTTTCAACTTTTCCAGTACCTTTTTATTCATTTTTAAAGCCATAACTTTTGGGAAGGACTAAATTTCAGTCTTCCTCTCAACTCCCTTTTCTCAAACGTAAGGTTTTGTTTGCCCATGTGCCAGTTTGATTTTATTTAGGTCATAAATACTAATGGTTACACAATAAATTTAGGAGAACTGAAATTTTGACAAGTAAAACAAATGATCAAACAACCGAATTTAATAAAATTTAAAATGCAGGATAATTCATTTGGTATAGGTTTAGGCTGATAAATGTCATTGAATAGTTTTTCATGAAATATCTGTATTTCAAAATGGCATGGAACCTTTAAAATTTTACATATATGATCATACAAGCCATGTAAATGCAGGCCAATACATAAGAATATGTGAAACTGTATCTGGTGAGATTGTTAGCTGTAACAGCTACATGGTTTTTAACAGGAGTATGTTTTAAGAATTCAGATTTATTCCATACTTTGCTTAGGACTAGCATATTTTTAGTCTATCTGCAAATTTCTCATTTAAACTGTGGTAGAAGTTATATGTTTGAAATATTTGATGTTTGAATGTATTTCTAATTATCTAGTCAAAACACTCACTGGTTCTTCATGATTTAACATGTCTTTGAATATTTTGTTAGTTCATAAGGGCTTAAAGATCCATCATTGTTTTTGATAAGATAAATATACTCAGATTTAATCGAAAGCGCTACAATTTATTTGAACTAAGGAGTTATTTTCTTATAGTAATAAAACATTAATAGAGCATTTACTTTTGGAAATATTGTCAACATGAAAATTGTTTCATCAAGGCCAATTTTAATCTTGACTCGATCCTGGCCGACCATTTCATGACATTTTTAGGCGAAAATTATTTGCATATTTGCAATTTGTTTAAAGTATTTATGATATAGGTCAGGCTGACTGCATGACATAATGATTTGATGACAACTCCATATGTAGAACCATACATTATACAGATAAAGTGAAAAAACGACAATAAATTTTACCATATAAAATGCAGGACACTTCACTTGAAATTAATTAAGATTTGCCCTATAAAATTGAACATGAATAATTTTTATAATTTAAAATGAATTTCAAATTGCATAGAAACTCTAAATCCTAAGATGATCTATACTTCTAGCGAAAAAAAAATTAAATTCTATATTGTTCAATAGGTTTTTGGTCTTGGTATTTATTACTCACCTATATGTTCCAGGAAGTGTACACTTCAAGACACACAAAACATATTTTCAGTTTGATGATGATGTAACTACCAGTTTATGGTAATATATTAGAGTGTGTTGTCATGCACATGTAGTAATGATTTTGTTTTTGATTCGTTATATGTTATTGAATCAAATAATAAATTAGCAAATCAATGTATGATTTATTTGTTTTTCATTTGTCACATGGAATACATGTTTACCTGGTGAGATGGTGTCAGAATATGTTGAATCAAAAATGGTAATTGCTATCTATGGCATTATTGATAGAAGCAAGTGATATAGGTTTAATGACTAGCTATTCTGTAAGTGTGCAAATTCAGTGGTTGTAAAGTTTCGGACCTGATATTTCTAAAGCTTTACACCAATAGCTACCATTTGTTTGTGACTGTTAAAGGCTGGTCAGCTTTTTATTGGAAAGTACCACCTTTTTGCCTAACTCCATGCTCCATGTACCAGGGTATTTTTGCATGCTGTGCATGGAGACTAATTAGGACTGGCAGTTTATGGATTTACGGCATTTATTTCAAGTTGAAGCCACATCATGAAACTCCCCAGTGTCCATTTTTAGCTCACGTATCTGACCAAAAGGGGGTTTAGGGTGAGCTGTTGTGATCACCCTTCTGGTCCATATGTCCATTTGTCCGTCCATCAACTTTTTCTTTAAATGACTACTTCTCCTGAACCACTGACTGAATTTTGTTTAAACTTGGTCTTAAACATAAAAACATCAACCCTTTTCAATTTTGTTAAAATGCTTCCACTCTAATGCACAAGATACACCAGACCTAAAAATAAAAAAAAAAAACACGATTTATTTCCCATAACATGAATGTGTGCTCTGAGTAAGAAACTCTAACTTAACTCTATCTTATTATAGTTATTGCTCTTTATTACTTTGTCATGTCTTGAGCATAACCTGAAAACTGATGAATGGAATTCAAAACAACTTCATACAAAGGTCAAACACTAAAAGAGTAAGTGCAGTGTACAAGAACCATAAATATATCTAGTTGAAGTATAGTTATTTTTATACCCCCGGCATCTATAGATGTGGGAGGCATATAGTGATTGTCCTATACGTCCGTCTGTCCATGCAAATGTATGAGGTTAACCAGATTTTACCGTTTCGTCTAGCATCAACACCGCTTGCTTGAATGTTTCAAATTGTTAAATGGTTTTTGCCTTAAACCATTCCTGTCCACATATAACACCCATTGTCTATTTGACCTTGACCTAATTTGGACTTAGATGAAAAGGTAAAATCAAGTTAACCAAGAAATAGTCAATTTGAAACTATGAAAAGGTAAAATCAAGTTGACCAAGAAATAGTCAATTTGTAACTATCTAACATCAACACCGCTTGCTTGAATGTTTTAAATTGTTAAATGGTTGTTGACTTGTACCATTTTCATCCACATATATATCATCCAGTGTCCAATTAACCTTGACCTTGACCTAATTTGGACTTTTTCTTCTTTTCTGTAGCATAACTTCAAAAGTAATTAATGAAATTCGATACAACTTCATACAAAAATCAAGTACAACAAGAGGAAGTGCAGTGTACAAGAACCATAACTCAATCTTGATTTAATATTTAGTTACTTACCTTGTTTTTACTTTTCCTTGCCTAGTGCATAACTTGAAGCTTATGAATAGAATTCAACACAAATTTATACAGTGGTCAAGCATAAGAAGATGAAGTGCAGTACACAAGAACCATAAATCTTTAAGTCTACCTAGACCTATGACAGAGTTATTGTTCTTTGTAACTTTCCTTTTCAGGAACATAACTTGAAAACATGTCCATGCTGCCTTTGGTAAAATGAGGTGTAAGGGAGTATAAATCACCATCAGTGATAGCTCTGGTTTTACCTCAGGCTTATATAGTAAAATCTTCTCTGAACCCATAAATACTAGAGCTTAGATAATGTGTGTTTAACATCATATAGGTCCTTCACCTAGTTTGTTCAAATGGTGACCTTGTGGTCAAATTTAGCCTCGCCACAGTATTGTCTAATTTCACATAGACTTCTATAGTTAAAGCATATAAAATCTTTTACTCTGAAATCATACAGACTAGATAAGAGCTTATTAATTTTGCTTGTTACACCATATATAGGTTTTATACCAAATTTCTTCAAATGGTTACTCCATGGTCAGATTTGGCCCCTCCCAATGGGTGTCTTATTTCATATCCGACATATATAGGACAACTTAAATAATATTCTCCTCCGAAACTACAGCTTAGATTATAGATATTTTGTATTAGATATACGGGTTTTCAATCTAGATTGTACAAATGGTGACCCTCGGGGCTAGTTATGTTGTAAATAGGAAATTTAAGGTGAATGATTACAGGACAATAATGGTCCTCTTGTTTAACTTTAATTATTGTGGTGGTGGTGGGTGGGGGTTGGAGCGGTTACTAATATAGTCAGCCGTTCAGTGCCTTGCAGAGTCATTTGAAAAGAGAGTTTGATATATTTTAAAGTCTGATGGCAACATCAAGACCATGATAAAAAAAGAGTGTATAATGCTTGTATAGGCTGATTTATTATGATCTATTCTTTAAACGTTTTGGCAGAAACTTTTTTAAAATCTTGACGTTGCTTCCATCTTCGTATTGGTTGAAAGAGAAGGTAACTAAGCTATGAACTGCTGCAACTTTCTATAAGAGTTATCTCCCTTGAAGTATTTTGACTTGTTGCTTTTATGTAATAATTTATTGATAGATTTCTAATCAGTCTCAATAAGAATGTTTTATTCCACGGAATTATGAACAAACTTGTGTATAATTCCGTGTTTATTTTTATCAAGGTTTAAATTGCTTTTTTTTTAACAGAAACCAATATTAATCTCAAGCTCAGCTGAGACTGAAAAATGATATGTGAACACGAGTCCAGATCTGTAATAGTCAGTACTATCAGGAATCTACATTCCTGGTACTAGTAAATGGCAAGAACTTTATTTTTTATCAGCAATATATTCATAGTTATCAATCAAGTGTTAGGGAGAACAGAGGCAACATAATAATATTTTTTATTTGAATTTAAATGAAATTGACCGGCTTTATTATGTGTTTGTTTATTTAATTTTTGTCACTTTCTACCAGCAAATACACAGACTCTTTTGTAGAACTCTCTGGTTCTTTCATGTACCGAGTGATACACGGGGACTGAGAGTCGGCCGGTCACTTTATCCTGACACCGACGAACCAGTCGTAATGATTGCCTCAATTTCTGAGCGCCAAGGGAAATAAGCAATTAGTACCAATTCTAAAGTCTTTTGTTTGATCCGGTTGGGCGTGGCTCAACGATATCTCGCACCGGAAGCGGACACACTACAGCTGAGCTAACCGGGCGGTTTTTGGTTTAAGAAACATCGTTGGCAAACAGAGACGTCTTCGCCAAATTTTGTTGTGAATTATTTGTTGCCTCTACTAACCGATGTGAAATAATTCATACATAGAGTCTAGTAAATTTCTATGCAGTTACGCGCTGAAGAGGTTTCTGTTCATCAAACCGTCGCTTTGAAAAAGGTTCGAAAAGTATAACAATTTTCGTAGATTTAAAACGTATGACAGTTTGACTTAAAGCTTTCAAGGGCGCAGTGATGTGGTGTATACTATGTCCGCCGTGCGTTTGTCTAATAGTGAGTTGCGGGTGCGAGTGCCACTTGGAGCCTTTCTCTTGAATTTCATTAGACACCAAATACTGGTTCTATCCAGGAAACGGACTTGAAAGTTTCTGTACAAGTCACAGGCTTTGAACATTATCGAACTAAGATAAATAAATTAAAACTAAAACTTGTGATGTTGCTGGCAACTGAACTGAAGCTAGCAGAGCTAAGTGCCAAATGTCTGCTATCCGACTCTCATGGTGTTAATACAAGCGATCTCCGATACAGTAGAATAGATTTGTTGTAGTTATAATAAACCTGCTAGGGCACAGATGTCCGTACGTGTTAAACCAGTTCGACGTTCGACTTTCCCATTCTTGTTTGGGTTTCCGGTTGGTGAGTATGTAGATTCTTGTAGTGTTGGTTGAAATATGTGGTGATGATTCTTCGGTAAGCATTTTTGTTTGTTGAAGTGATTTTCGTTATGGCCAAGGTATCAGAGAAGAAATGTCTAAGGAATGCATATAAGTTACAGAGAAAGATTCAGTATGATACAAACAATCTAGCTAGTTTCGAAAAGACCCAGTGGTCCTTTAATATGCTCGTACACTTGATGCCGCTTTCACTTTCCTGGTTAAGAACCAGTACCCGGCCTCCGATTGAGTGAAACATGAAATCAAGTTTCAGACATTTCCAGTACCAGACCGAGATTTGAACCTGGGACCAATGGATCGATAGTCCAGCGCGGAATTACTAGACCACGAGGTCATCTACATTAGAATATCAAATTTATATCGCCATGTATATTTTCTACTTTGTGTGAAGTATTCTTTTTTATTTCTGTTTCTCACTCTCACAAATATATCTATGTATTACATTCAGAGTAAAATCTCATAAAATATTGAATTTGTCTTTTATTTTAACTTCCTTTATGTCGGTAGTAACTAAAGAATGTGTATAAAAAAACATATCACTGTAGTGCTGCAATCTAAAAAGGGTATTACATAACGATGTAATGACTTCCTGCAAATACCACTAAATCTGATAATATATATGACAAGCCAAAATAAATTCATGGTCTGTAAAAAATCTTTCATGCCAGTGAGTGCTTTTTAGTTATAAATCCTGTTGTTATTATCATGAAGTACATAAACACTAATTAGGGAAATATATGACTGTCTGGTGTGAGTGGCTGCATAATACTTCCCATGAGAAACTTGAACGAATCAAGACAATATAAAACTCACATGAGTTTTTGCTGAGTAAGCTGCTTACAGATAAAGCTTGACAAATTAATCTTTTTTAATTCTGAACTTCCTCAGTTTTTATATGAATGGATTTATTGGCGATTGTTTCTTATCTGACTGAACTATTCAGTATTTATTTACTATCAGTTATCAGTACATTCGTACTTAGATATAACGATACTTCACGGCTTTAAATTCAAGCAAGCAGGAACTATTTTAATGAAGCTCGGTGATTGGGTGGATGTTCTTCAGGAAACACACTTCAACGACCAATCACAGTGGATTAAACACTGACAATCTATGAATGAAGTCAATCGGACTTCTTCGGATATCATCTACGGAAAAGACCGTGTGTGGTCGATTCTGAAGAATTGCTAATGGGGACAATGAAAGTACAGAATGGCGGTCTTCACGGGATTCTTCTGTAAGAAAAGATAAAGATTAAGAAGTAAGTAAGCAGGCACCTTTAAAAAAAACATTGTGGCTTTGGATATGATATCAACAATAAGATTGAAAAAGATATATAAGAAAGGAAAACATCGAATATATTTAAACATATTTTATTGAAGTGTAAATCAATGGGGTTGAACCACAAGTTCTCGCAACTTAAAAATCAAATATCGAATATATTTAAGATACATTTGCCCATTTTATGTTAGTTATTGGAACAACATGTTCCTTCAATCACTAATTTTATTCAAATTTCCATTTTGTTTGTACCTTACCATTCTTTGATGCTCCAGTTAAAAATAATATCATTCAGGGCGGGCCGCAACTAATGAAGGTAGAATATGCGGCCAATTCCATTATAATGCCGTAAAAAAGAATAAATGACATTTGCCGTGTTTGAACTTCACATGACATTGGTCCTGTTGGCAAAACAATCGGAACATCTCGGCTATTTCTTGCAAAGCAATCCGAGCTTGCTGGAGACAGCCGAGTAGTTACGATTGATGGTTGGCAAAAGTTCGCATGTCTCACCCAGTGTCCTAGCTAGTTTTTCAAAGAATCAATAACCGTCATAATCATACGAGTGCCGCGTACTTCCTGTACTCTTATAGAAACAGTGAATCAAAAACAGTTCCAAGATTATGGGATGTTTCCGCGTTGCTTCGAAGAAAGGGAAGATCAGACAGGAAGTGTTATAAATACTCTTCTGATTGGCTGTTTGTAGAGGGTTCAGTTTAATAAAGCTGTTATTCAGATATGAGCTGTTGTTTGTTTCTTTATGTCACCATGTCGTCTAGGGCTAACGCACATCCTAGAGAGAAGTAATCAAATACAGAGAACTCTTCTGAAGAGCTCTTCTAGTGCTTTTAACGTACCAAGTTTATAGCACTGGAACGCGTGGGACTGAACCCCGGCCGGTCACTTTATCCTGACACCCACGAACCAGTCGTGATGTTAATTCTAAATCCTGAGCGCCAAATAGGGAAAACCCTTATAATCAATATTATTAAAGTCTTTGGTTTGACTGTCCGGAGATCGAACCAACAGCCTCCCACTCTGAAAGCGGTTATCTCCTTTATTTCACAAATCATTTTTACGCGTGCATAATTGTCAATGGAACAATGTCGATATACATTAAAGGGTATTGGTCATAAGTCTTTTTCTCCAATATTACTTACGCCCGTTCCCTCATACGCTCAAGGACACTTGTAAGTACTCACTTCGATTTTCATGGCTCACTTCGACATTTATGGGG
Source organism: Nuttallia obscurata (assembly GCA_032358795.1). Taxonomy (NCBI): domain Eukaryota; kingdom Metazoa; phylum Mollusca; class Bivalvia; order Cardiida; family Psammobiidae; genus Nuttallia; species Nuttallia obscurata. Next base: position 1,580 of record JAULCC010034664.1, on the reverse strand, counting down.
GTATTTTTTATATATAAAACCTGGGCACAATTTAAAACAAAAATTCATTATATGAAATCATAACAAAAATAACAATCGGATACGAATCCGCTCAACCATGACAGTTTTACTGTTGCCGGTCGAAATTATTTATTTTAAGATTGTGACCAGATTTTATAAAAAAACAAAACAATGTCGAAGTTAGCCATGAAAATCGAAGCGTGGACATAGAAGTGTCGTCGAGTGTATAGATAAGCACAAGCATGTATTTAGCTCAGATGGAGATGATAATCACGGATTGGACACACATAGTTAATTATTTAAGAACGTATTATATGCTCTTATAGATGTTACAGAAGATGGACGGGGAAATGGAGAGAAAATGTAAATCTTGGATGGCAAAATTATTATGTTGAATGTTGCGACATTTTGAAGTGAGATTTCCTAACATTGTATGAACGAATACAAAGCCAAATCGAACAATAAGACTAATTTTATTTTTGTATTTTAAAATAATATATTGTTAGCGAGAAAAATATCTGTAGGACACAAGTGCATCAACTTTCGGATATATCACAGAATTAATACACAACCGCACGTCACGCCATGCCATATGCCTGTGTAATAATTTCAACTATGTAAGGGACCACAACTCTGCTTCGACTAAATATATGAGATATAAAAATTCACTTTTACAACTGCTTTTTGATATGAAATTTTGAAAGTCTATGTAGGAAAAATGAGTTTTGGGTAAGGCGTGCCGACAAATAACATACAGCAGTGCTATAATTTGTACAAAGTCAGGGGCATCAGCGCGACCTCGACTTAATCGATTAGAAAATGAAACCGAAGATTCAGAAAAAATATTGACCTTTAAAGTCGTGAAGATTATACTGCTAGGATTAACTAAGCGTGCCACATATTATTAATTTAACTAGTTATATTTTTACAAACAAAGACTCAATGTTTTACTTTAATTGATGAATATGGAAAATAAACCACATTATGTATATATAATTACTCATTAATGTGAATACAAATGTGAGTCATAAATATAGCATAAACACTTTTCTCTGACGGTCAGAATGATGGACAAAAGCAAATTTATATGAACCTACCCCTTAAAAGATGGTGTATCAATAAAAACCACAATTATGAACAAAAACAAGTGCTGTATAATATGGTATTATTTCACTTCTGGAATAACTAGCTATTATAGGTAAGATGCCTTTAAATATGAACGGCTGCAAGTTAATTGTAAGATCATTTGTGTGTAAATATGTGTCTTTCACTGTGTACATTTTGATAAGGGTCCTGTTTTAATGGGTGAATAGATCTTTTATCTGTTATTTGTTTTCTAACAATATTTCATTGTACAGAAAACGATAGAGAGCATTCCAAACCGACTGAAACAGGAATGTAAAACTTCATCTTGAAAATGTGATTGTAAATAATGAGTATTCACCAAAAGTTGTACTGGTGATGATTTTTTTCTTGGGCTGTGTGTTTATAAATCAGTTCTATTACACTTTGCTCGGGGGGGGGGGGGGGGGGGGGGGGGGGGGGGGGGGGGGGGGGGGGGGGGGGGGGGGGGGGGGGGG
>JAULCC010034442.1:0-15307 GCA_032358795.1 Nuttallia obscurata | reverse complement strand
TAAGATTTCTAAATTTCTATCGGTTCACTACTTCAGTTTAAATGCAAATAAAAAGGTGGTTATAGTTCCTTGAAACAAGTGAAACAGTAAACCAGAAATTTAATTATTCCAGATATTACCTATGTCAGTCTAAAAGTATTTATTTTAGCTCGATTATTTTTAAAAAATATGACTTGAAGAAACACTTTTGAGTCCGTTTCCTGATTAAAACCAATACTTGGTGCCAAATCAAGGTCATGAGAAAGACCCCCTTCGGGGCTCGAACTCACAACCTATTGAACGCAAGGCGGACACCATATGCACTACACCACAGAGCCTTATATGTAACTTAAATAATGTATGGCTAAAGATGGAAATGACAGTATATGTTAATGTTTAATAACGACAATATGGAACAGGTTGAACACTCGCAGCTTTGTTGAAGGTCTAAAAAATAAATTATACTGATAATTCAATGCATTTTATATGGAAATCAGAATTTGATTTTTAACAATCTACATAGGAAAAGTTAAAATCGCCTGCGAAATTTAACCAATTAATTTATGCCATCGTTTTGTTGTTGTTTTTGTCAAATGTACATGCATTTTACATGGGCGTTTTTTAACGTTTGTATTCATGCTGGCAGGGCACATAAATGCTGGCATCGACGGGTAGGAACAAAAGGTTTTTAAGATTGGGTTTCAGTATGTGCTATCTCATTTAGCATTTAAATGTGCAGCTTTCATTCGGGATACCATTATTTTAGAAGATCCGTCCCATACATTGCTTTACGAATAAGATACCCTTCTATCCTACATGGTCATGATATGTTTCGTAAATGTTTATTTTCAGATGATTTAGATAGGAAAGAGATGCAATTACAAAAACGGGAAAAGCAAAGTTTGTATTCGCTAATCTTATTTCAGTAGCCGGTCAAAATCTAATTTGATAGCTTTAATGTTGTTTTTTAATAACAAGAAAACATAGCATCGTAATTTAAACACAACCTTAAATATATTTTGTAAATATTGTATTAATATGCTTTGTGGTAAAACAGGCAAACTCTTTTCGTTCAACCTTCAATATTTTCGTTTTTGATATTTCTGTAAACTGTGTAGCCCAATCTTAGACGCCATGGAGCATGGCAATTGGTCAGGCTTATTAACTAATTGCCAATTAGTTTCCTTGCCGACCTTAGCGAGTAACTGTTCGATATGCCAGAGATAACAACCACACATTTACATTTTCAGTGCAGATAGGTATAAATGTATACAAAAGATCTATTAAGTCATTAATGTGAATAAAATCATTAAGAAACAGAGATTTACTAAGTTTTTTAATTAGAAAAGTGTATCATTCATTTTGTATGATTGTGTACGGAACTCGTCTGCAGGCATATGAAATCTTACAGTATGATCTTTGTTTGACTTATACTGTCATACACTTTTATACCAAACTATCACAATCATTTTGTTTCATAACTCTATCTTTCCATATGTCTGCATCAAAAAAACTGTAAACACGGAGGATATAATTTCGTTTTAAATTTTAAAAGAGACCCGAATTGTGTACTAATTGCATTTTATACATTTAAACATTAAACCATGAACTAACGCAATCTCTTGCGCTACAATTCAGTTATATAAACGAACGTTTTCGACTTTTCAGATGAAACAGAAGAAAATGTAAAAGCATTAACAGAAGCATTAGACAAAATGCATCAAGAGTTCATGGATTTTACATTGGCTGTGCGTATTCAGGAAAACAGCTCCGAGAATTTGGAAGAAACAGGTATTGCTCATAGGGGTCAAAATATGTTTTGATTTATTTTTCATTGCATTCTGTAAATATGAACGGATAATTTAATATTTGATATTTTACAATTCTTATATAAGTTTATAGTTAGAGACATGCATGCAATAAATGTAACGTTTCATAATGATCTATTTTGTGATACGTTTTCATGGATACAACCGATTACTGGTTACCATGTAGCTTTAATTTCCATTTCCAAATACTTTGTTCCGCAGATACGTATATACGTTATCCTGATTATGTCAAATACCATAGACTTTAGGGAACACAAGAGTCCTATTTCGGATAAGAACCAGAGCCTGGTAGATATCGACAACGTTTTTGTTGAATCTTTATTGAAACCGAGATAAAAAAATTACATTTTGCCAAGCTAATATGTACTTATATACGGCACCAAGAGTTCTAAAAAATGTTAAATACGGAAGGGAGATGATCATGCTTATATTACACTTACTTATATTCATACTTCTTAATAAAATAAAACAGATAATATACTAAAAATTGTAAGGTATTTGGTATAACCTTCAAACCTCCAAATTTAAAATAAAACAGTACTTTCTCTACTTGACTAATGAGTCGTCTATTTAAATAGTAGTATAGATACATAGCTAATCACACTCATATTACAAATTAACATTCCTATGATATAAAATAATATTTTCATAAGTTGTAAACTGTTAACGACTCAGAAGTCCGTAATTTGTTTGTAAGGTTTAGTACACTCAGTTACAAAACGTGTGGATAGGATTTAATAAGAAAGTAGAATCCTTGACAAAGGGGTCACACATTTAGGCAATTAGGAACGATAAGTGAGTATTCGCCTGATGTCATTACCTATACCGTTCTGTTGAATGAATATTATTATTATAATTCTTATCTAAGATAAGTCTTCGAAATTTCTTGAGGTCGAACAATCTAGTGAATAGTATGTTGACGACAACCTACATACACCTTAAAACGAAGATGGCCGTCAATTGCAAGGAACGACACTCAAAGGTATGCTTATCAAATTCAGAAAATTAATTTCTGTATTCACTTGTTGTATTTAAAGTATGTTTTTATGTTTTAACTGTATCATATTTTTTGCATCGGATTCTCTAATTTTTCCAAACACTATATTTTAATTTAAACATGTTCTATTGAGAAACACTATTCCAACACATGTTCTCAAGTGTATTTATGCCCTCAATGTGTGAGTTTTGTTTTGTTATATATTGCATTTCTTAATTTAGAAATTTCTTCACGTCTCTTAATGTCTCCTTTTTAAGTAATCCCCTATTTGCCTATTTACAGCGGATCCACTGAGATTTATCAAGGAACACCACAGAGACAAATGGCGTGACATTTTAGAGCGTCAAGAAAATAAACAAGCCAACCGCTATGCAAAATTGAGCGAAAAGAAAGGTATCTGTTTTACCCATTGAATATTACACGTCAATTCATTTTGATTATTCGAGCTACAAATAGCTACTACTCACGTTTTCAAGGTCATACCTGATTATTCATGCAGACATGTGAAATTAACGTAGTAAAGATTATTTGCAGCTGCAGTCGTTCGTGCTCGTGAACATGTCAGTATTATCTAATTATCATCACGTTATTTACTTACATAGTAATATAGACATAATGCATACAAAAGAGTCTCAACAATTATATAATCAGACTAACGATTGGACAGATACTGACTGTAAGTTAAGACCTATTTTGTCCTTTTTAAACCCAACCAGAGTTTGGTTACATATTTAACTAAATGCGTATGTGAAACGTATTCAAACTTTTACCAATTTGAATTTATATCTAATCGATGAAATCTTTCGAATCATGGGAAGATGCAATAGTTGTAGGAATACCTGGATTTGCAATATCGCCTTTCCAAGTAAACGTTCTCTTCCTGCGAAAGACTGTATGCTGGTCGTTTCATATAACTTCAGCCGTTATTTTTATTTAGTTCATTTTTTGAAATCGATATGGAAGACGTTTAATTAAGGATTTATTGATTTGTTTAGATGAATATCCTTTATTTTGTTTTGCATCTTACTTAATTAATACGGCACAAGATAAAAATGCAAGAAGTCAGTATTATAAAACGAAAATCATATACGCGGCATTGTAATTGACGACACGAAACTTGACATCTGATTAAATGAAAAAAAAAACGTATACTCAGTCTAGTTTAAACTACCTGATAGAAATACCTTCCTTAAATTTCAGATCGACTGAAAACAGCTTTTAGCCAGAATTATGGAAGGAGAAACGATGAAGGTAAACTTAACAAATAAACTTAAAAATAATGACTGTTTAATCGGCACCTTAATAAACATATGTAATTTGCACGAAAGGGGAATTTCACATCGTTCTGGTATTTCTTAGCGGCTGATAAAAACATCAAAAATAAGACACAGTCCTACATTTTGGTCAGAAAGGGCCGATGTATTGTTAACAATCAACTTTAGCGTGCAACAGTTCATGGACAAATATCTCATGCCAAAAAAAAATCGACAGCGGATTGTAACGGACAGGACCACACCAACACCCTCTTCCCCTATTAGCTACGTGAGAAGCAAAAGGCAACGTCTTCAACAAAGAAAAAAAAACAATTAATGTTTTGTTACCTATCTCTATGGTTTTTTCTCTTACTTATACGACGTTCAACGGACTATGAAATTGAAAATCGATGTTGTTTTGTAGACATATATACACATGTAACACAAATGTCCTTTTCTTTTCAAAAGAAATCAACTTGTGTGTGGTTTACAAACTCCAAACAAGCAATGGTTAGATGTAAAAAGAAACTTTCACTTTCGTTTCACGAAATCTGTACATCAAACGACCATACTGCTTTTAAGGGTTTGTTTTAAATTCATTGCTTATCTGAAATTCGAGTTTTTTTTTACAGGTTGTACAAGAGTGAAGTATCCCACTACTCAACTTGTGATTCCTGTTGTAGTAGTCGGAAGTCTCTTTATTCTTTTATCGAGTTTTACATAATTAGATGAAATTTCTCGTGATGCACGAAACATGCATGCCTGGTATCATTTATGGTTTTATTTTAATATTGAAAACACTGAATAGGAATATACTGTTTATCTCGTATGTATTATGATAGTGTATTTTGCAAATATCCACTGTGTAAGTTTGAAAAGATATATTTGCCTTATGGACAAAATGTATATTCCATTTACATATATGTTTAAAAACATTTAGTAAGACCTGAGAGATAGAAATAAGAGATAAAGATTTATTAGATGATTGAGCTATTACAAAACTGATATTTTTTTCTTACAAGAGACAAACGTTTTTAGTGATTTAGTAATTCTATTGAAAGATGAGTTTCACTATTGTGCTTTGTTACACTCATTAAGAGGTTTTACTATTCTATTAAGGAAAGCACTTCAATAAGTAAAATAGATTACCTTTACGACACAAATGGCAGATACAATTTGTTAAATATTGAACTTTTTGAAAACGTTTTCACACTTTTATGCGTATATTTGCCAAATAATATAGAAACTACTTTTACAAAGAAATATCTGAGCTCTTGGTAAATTTTAGGCAAAGTATAAGGATTCTAGAAGGCAATTACAATTATATTCTTTCGGCGAATGACCGTATGTACAAATCCAATAAAGATAAACTAAAATCAGTACCAGTCTCAAACTTATAAAATCTCATAATTTTAAAGATATTTGGAAATAAAAAAAAACGGTTAAAGATGTCAATTTACTTGGAAAAGAAAAAACCAATACCGGAAAAGTGGAATTAAATTTTGGCTAATTGAGGAAACTCTAATACAATTGACATTAAGTTGCAATATACATCCCGCTCTAATTCAGCATACAGATCACATGGCAATTGCTTTTAAACTCAGAATACCAAATAAGAGAGGAAAGGGGTTTTGGAAGTTAAATATTTCCTTGTCGAATGAATATATCGACAATATAATTAGAATAGTTAATTCTATAAAGTCTATACATACCAAAATTATCAAACAAAATGGGAACTCTGTAAAATAGATATAAAGGATTTTCTATAAAATTTTCCAATTTTAAAAGGAATAATAGATTGAAGGCTAGGAATATAACTAAAATATATACTTGCATTATTCGAAATTAACTAACTGATAAGATAAGAAACAAATCAATGAACTTGAAACTGATATTGAAACATTGTTCATGAGTGTTGGTCCTTTTTTCTCCAAATCGTAATTTGACCCATGTAAACCTAGGGCGTGCTAATGTAGGACAAGTATTTAGACCATTGCTTATCCCTGGCATGCTCGTAAAAGGCGACTAATAGGGTTTGAACATGAATCTGGGGTTTCTACATCTCAGATTCTCCAGCATGTATTAAGTTATTGGATCCATACCCCATATTTTTATCTCGATGTAAATGAGATGTGTATCCAACAAGTTTTTTCCTGAATGGCGCCAAATAACCTATACAGTGCTGCGGTGCCGTAAAACCCAACTCAATCAATCATATCGTGATTTTGTTCTACACATTTTCACTATAAGAAAAATTGATAAAGTTGATTCATATACTCAACCAATTATATAATTATATTGTGAATGACATGAGTTCAATAGCATACTGCTTCAAACACAATATACAAACAAATATTTTATATGTTAACAAAGCCAGATGTATATGAAACATGAGCGACATGAACCAGAAGGCTTACAAACTAGTTTGTCATGTTTCTGTTGTTTTCTGTTCTGTCTTTCAGAACCACCACAGCAACCATCATATCAGAACCCCGTTAAGACAAGTTATAATGGTATATTTTAAAATTTTAACTGCTCAGTCTAAATTACTGACACTTACTTAATAAAACATTTTATGGATTTTCAGATTAAGAATTCACTTTTACAAATTTGCTCTATTTGAATCGATTTGGGTTTGATCTATAAGATCATTCTTCTCAATTTTGTTAATAGCCAAGTCATTTTTCAGTCATATCACTTGATGCTGTATTCTTTTCTCTACAAGAATATTCGAATGATATACTAAACCAAAGATAGCGTATTATTCTGCAAATAACATTTGATACAGTTTCATACCGCTAATAGCACAATATACAAGCAAAGAAATATTATAGACATAAAACTTAATAAATAAACAAAGTAAGCTGTATCTTAAATTTGAATTTATGTTCTGCCTTTCAGATCAGTCAAAGCAACCACCTCGTAATCCCCGTTGGATAAGTAATAACGGTTTGTTTAAAAATATCATTTCCACGTCTTAATAACAGACACCTTTTTTGTAAAGCATTGTATGGATTTTCAGATTTAGAGCTCACATTTTTCAAACTTTCTGTACTTGATTTGCTAGAACCTATTTTCAATTTGTAGATAAACTAGGCCTTTGGAATTCTTAAGTAATTATTGAGTCACAACAATTTGGGATGTAGTCTGTTACAACAACAAAAACAATGCAGAGTACAATTCAAGACGATACTGATAAATTTTTTTAACAAAATCATACAAATATAGTTATGCATTTCTTTCAAATTCACTGTTACACTTAGTTCCTGACAATTAAATGCATGTACATAAATGCACCAGGAAGCACAATACAATTTATACATGATTAGCAACAACACACGGGTGTAGATATTTTCAGTAGCCTAATGAAATAATTCGTCTGTGATTTGTTTAAATTTGATCCATATTCTAACAGGAAAACTATTTAGTTTAAACCTCATTTATTTTACAACGATTGTGAAACAAGTTCTTACAACTTATATAGATCACTCTCGTTGGCCCGGATGGAGGCGTTATTGTGGTCTTTTAAAAAGAAAAACTATTTACATATGTATATTAATAAATATAATACAGACACAAACGTCTCAACAAGTGTATCATCTGTATCATGAATAATCAAATACTAACTGGTATCCAAAAAGTTAAAAAACACTTTGTTCTATTTTTATCCAACCAGAGTTGGGTTAACAAGTTAAATAGATACATATTTGATACATAAGAACGGATGAAACCTATTCAAGCTTATATGTTTGCGATGAAATCTTTCAAAGCACGGAGAGATGCCAGTTTTAGAACACATGTCACTCACCAAAATAAATATAACTGTACTTCTTTGTCAGATAACAGATTTGTTTTAAGAGATTCCATTATTATTTAAGAAATTGTACGTGTCATCACACATGGTGACCATCGTGTATGTATATTTCATACCTGAAAATGCATATGCAGTTAATGTGTAAATATATCTCGACTTGCAATATATCTCCTCTTGAGAATTTCTAAGTGTTCACCGTTTAATACAAGTTCAGCAGAATTTCAAACTTGAAATTAGTTGGGCACTTGTTCAAAATATTTAGGATTCAATGATTTGTTCAGATACCTTTCCTCTATTATGTGTTGCAGCGATATATAAAAACGGCATACCATAAATCCTATAATAAGTCAGCATTAATAAAAGAAATAGAAAAAAAAACGTAGATCTATTTTTATAATTTTGCACGACAATGTTATTGAAGACACGAAACTTGAGATCTTATTAAATGCAAAAAAGTGCAGTCAGATCGACCGAAAACAGATTTATATCAGAATTACAGAATGAGAAACGATGAAGGTAAGCTAAATTATATAAACTCGTAAACAATGAACATTCAATCGTTGTCTACATCGCACAAATGTGACTTGCACGAAAAGCAAACTTCACTACCTTCTAGCATTTCTAGGCGGTTGATGAAATCAAATAAAAACAAAGCTTAAGGAAATGGCAAGTAGTCAAAGTTCGTCACATTTTCCAAAGAAAGTTTAATTTAACATACAACAAAAGTGCATCTGGTGATATAAACATGAAGCAGATGATAAGATTTTGCTTTTTAGAAATCGAGAATTTTGTTTCAAACAGTTTCACTAGAGATTCACTTTAAATTCTTTATATTCTAAATCAAAGTCAGTTAATTATACTGCAAATGAATAAGGTACAATATCATACCGTTCAAGGAACAATAAACATGTACAAACACATATTGATATAAATTTAAAAAAGGAATACATTAATTAAACTTGAACGGCATAAACCAAAATTTAAACAAACTAGTTTCACAAGTTTATGTTGTTTTTATTCTGCCTTTCAGATCAACCACAACAATCATTATCTCGAAACCCCGTTCGGACCAGTGTTGACGGTATATTAACAAAACAAAACAGCTCAGTCTAAATCACAGACACCTAGTTCATAAAATATTTTGTTAATTCTCAGATTTAAAGCTCACGTTTTCAAACTTGCTTAATTTGATTTGTTACAACTTTCAGTTTTGTTCATAAGTAAACTAGGTGTTTGAACGACCTAGGTAATTCTTCAGGCGCATCGTTTTATGCCGAAGTCTTTTATTCCAGACGATGTCAATCAAGTTTTTAACAAATTCATACAGATACAGTGACGCATTTCTTTCAAATTATATAATATTCTCAGTTCTAAAAAATTAAAGAGATGCATATGAATGCACGAGAAAGCATAATCTAATTTAAACATGATTAGCAACAAAAACGCTTGTAGATATTTTCAGTAGTCTGGTATCAAATAGTTCGTCTGTGATTACAATCTTACATTGTAGAAATAGACATAATGCAGACACAAGAGTCAGTTGGTTGGTTTTAATTGACAGTTGCTTTGTGGCAGTTTGGGTTATAGAGTTTAGGGGATAGCAAAACATAGAGTACAAGGTGACAGGCGGGTTATTCATCAAAACTTTTGTTGGCATATTGTTGGTTTGTAATGATGATATTAAATCTTAGTTTGCAACCTTGGTAATGTTTTTCTGTAAGTAATGAACGTATTGCAGAACGTGCTTGTACTTGTTTTGATCATCTTCAGATCTTATAACTAAGGCAATGTTTATTTATTAACATTTTGTATACCAGGGATTCTTTCTTCTGGATAGGCCCCAACAAGTGTATATCATCGAAATCATGACAGGACAAAAATAATTGTATCTACAAAAGTAAAAACAATGTGTTAACCAACAGTGTTGGATAAACAAATTGATTAAATATATTAGAATGAGTGAAACCTATGCAAGTGTAAACCAATTTGATTTTATATGTAAGCAATCATTTGGAGGAGACATTTTTAGACCACATGAAGCTCTTGAAACAGTACTGTACTTGTTTTCGGAGTCATTTTCATTGAACTATTAACTTTATGATTTTATATGCCTTTTGGATATTTAAGTCAGTTGAAAGCTATTTGATTTTCAAATCAGAAAAGTTCTGAAACGAACAGGTTTTTTTATCTTTCAACATTCAATCATAGGTGGTTTAGTGCAACCTCGGTTTGATCCTCAAACTGAAGCGAAGGAAAAACAGAAGATTGAAGAACTTAAAAGACTGACCTTTAAACCTTACGAAAAAAAACCTAAAGGTATGTTCTTTTTATGAGCTTACATTAATCTTTTGACTCAATGTTATTTTATATTAATTTTGGGTTAAAGGAAATTCCGTAAACTACTTCGCATACTAGGCTTTTTGTTTTGTTCACCTGCTGGTCACCTGCTGGTCACCTGCTGGTCAGAATCACTTCAACAAACCTTAGAATCCAATTCTAAAAAAATACGAGTACCATTTTAACATATGTTTCTTGCTAATTACCCATCGAAAGAAATAAGTAACTAAAACTCCAGTTTGCACGAACTTTTATATCACCAACTGAGCTTTTTGTGATTGCTGTATTGTTTTCTACTGACTGTTTCAAAACAACATCATCACATCAAGTCAGGTTTCATAAGGACCTCTGTTGTGCATATTGCTATATATATATATTGATACTTATATTATTAACTTCGATATTATCTGAATGTATGATTCTGTGTATGTTTGGTTTAGTTATTTTCCTGTTCTTATATTTTATTTCTTTTTCAGCAGTATACCATTTACCAAAAGGGTGTTAATTGAGGGCGGTGAAAATCGACACTTTGATACGTTCCTGGTTTCAGTCTATGTTTTAAAAAGAGGAACATAGAGTTTCTTTTTTTTCATCATATATAGTAAACGGGCTGAATATTGAAAACAATACATGAGGCGGGCATTGGTGATGTCATAATTTAGTAAACGACTTTACACAGAATGTCAGATAGATATGCTGGATAAAGTTTTGTCATTTTTGTTGTAAATGTAGATTTCAAATATTAATGTATTACTTCAAGTTATGTGCGTTTTGTGTAAAGGGCGAAAAACTTTATCTTCCATTTCTTCCTTTAAATATTTTAGCATCCACAAATAACTATTCCAACGCTGTTAAGATAGTTTTAACGTGATTGTGTGTGTTTAGTGTGGTCATGAAACTGTATTTTCCATCTTATCATATGTGTCTAGAGGTCAATTTGTATGGGGTCGTGTGTTAAATATGAAAAATACACAGTGTTCTATGAAAAGCCTAGCAGACAAGCATTCTGAACGTTAACAAGTGTACCATTTGTATATTATACAGATAATCTTTTATAGTTCTTAACTAGAAGTTTTCAAACTACAACACGAAAACTCACTACATGTGTAAAGTTAAATTCTACAACATGAAACAGTGTTTCATTGCGTTTTCTACGGTTCCTACATCGAGTTTTGGAAGATCTTTCCAAGACTTTTAAAACTGTCTCATATAGATTATAGCTTTTTGAGAATGCTTAATATATTTTACGTCATATTTCAATCCCGTTAAAATGTTTTGTGTTGTTCACGTGTCTACGTCATTCGGGGCAAAAATATAGAGACTGTTGTCGAATTTTTTCTCGGTAAAAATTAGAACTAACGGCGATAAAACATTTGATTGGATGAAATATTTAAGATCTCTGAGAGGCTGACTAAACCCAATCTTTACGTGTTAACCATATCACATGAAAGCATGAAAACATGTATTCATATCTTACTAATAACCAATCAATGTTGATATTGAGACCAAGCTTACATTTTGTTTGCACACAACTACCCGAACCTAAAACTTGATTAAAAATGAGCTATTACATTTTTACTGCTAGACAAAGCATCACCATAGAAATAAAATTATCATAACATAACATAAATTCTTTTATTAATTAGCTTAGGCAGTCCATCGCTTTTGGATATACAAATACAATTGCATGCCACAAAGAAATTATCGACGTATTGCTTGTTTTTTGTCTGCATACATGTATGACCTATATCACGGAAGTCTGTCAAGATCAGCACCATCCTGGTGACCAATATCCTCCATAGTTAGATTGATTTGACGCTGGGTCGTCAGGCAGCTGTTTTGGTTGAACCATAGACTTTCTTTATTCGTCAAGTTTGGCCTTAAGTTTGTTAACAATATCAGGAAATTGCTTTGAAATATCATAGTATTCATTAGAATCATCGCGCAAATTGTATAGACCTTCGCCTTTGAAAAGTTCACCCTTGATGATGATCACAGCATCTGATATGCTTTGATAGTATTTATTTTCATCTCGCATGTATTCTACGAGATACTCATCGTATATATCTGCAGGTTTGTACCAGTCAGGAAACGGTCCTGGAGAGCCCTCGATCAATTTGTAATCGCCGACTCTTATTGCTGAATGTCCCTGTTGTGCCAAGAAGGCATCATCTAGATTATATACAAGTTCCGTTCTTTTTGATTCTCCTCCTTGCCGTATCGCATCCCACTGATTGACCCCGTCCATTTCTGCAGCTGTTTCACCCCCTGCAGCCCAACTATTGTCGGATGCCAGTCGACGGCATGAATTAGTCCGTCATACGTGTAACCGGTTTTTTCTAATTCCGAGCCGGATAGGAACGCCGATACTCTTGTTCCACCTTCAGATATTGTTGATTTAGCACCACGGAGAGGGTAGTTGTTGCCTCCCTGATTAGGCATTCCGCCATTGTCAGAGGTAAATATAATAAGCGTATCATTAATTAAGCCGGCCTTTTGAAGAGCATCTGTAACATTTCCAACAGCCTCGTCCAACGCTGAAACCTTTCCACAATACTGCCGACGTTGTTTATCCTGGATGTAAGGATACATGTTTTCATACTTCTCCGGTACCTGAATGGGGGAATGAACAGATTGAAAAGGCAGATACAGAATAAAGGAACATTTGTATCGTGCTTTTTTATAATGTCAATTGCTCGTGCGGAATATATTTCTGCAGAGTAAGCTTTATTCATAATTGGCTTTACGCCATCGCGGAAATCAATGCCATTTTGAATTTCCTTTGTATAATAATCTTCCATTCCGTTAAAGTAGCCGAGAAAGGTATCAAATCCACGATATGTAGGCGTGCAATTCCAGTTACAAGAACCAAGATGCCATTTCCCGACCATATGTGTTGCATACCCGAGATTCTTCAACTTTTCCGGAAAGAATTCAAGTTCAAGTCGAGAACACTCCGCCATATTTGGTTGTATGACAACTCGTTGTAGACCAACCTTAAACGGGTATTCTTCCGTCATGAAAGAATGGTGCGACGGAGTACATACTGGCTGGGCGTATGAGCTGTTGAGAATCACTCCGTTCGATGTAAGCTTATCTAGATTGGGCGTTATTATATCCGCATTGTGGAAGCCGACATCATTCCACCCAAAATCGTCTGCTACTATGAACACAATATTGCGGAGTGAATGCACGGCCTGATATGAGACCATCACCAAAATGATGAAACCATTAATACCCCAATTCATCATAATCATCATCTTCATCATCAGCTGGTGTTAAAAAAAGGACCTAATATATAATGTTAAAGTCTCCATAAGCCCCCATGTTACATACAGGAATATAAAATGTGCACATAAATGTTCGCACCCTCAGTAATGAGATGTTATAAGTATACGAAATATACACTTACTTTATTGTAAACACGCTGTCTGACAAACGTGGCTAACGTCTCAGTGGCTGTTTTGTAAACATGCTCATATCGGTTTAATTTCCCTTTATCTACAAGAATTACGCGTTATTTAATATCTCGCCGTCATATGCCTTTTTTGATAAATGAAGTTGCCTGACCCAGATAATGATGAATCCAAAAATAATGTGAAGTTTAAAGACTAAACTTAAAAAGAATTTCACAATTTATTAAAATTAATAAAATTCTTATTTTAAAAAATAAATATTATCCACTAGCAAAAGCACTTATCGTAGATACAAATAGAGCTTACTTTAATTGTAAAAATGACAAAAAACAAAAATACAAAATTTATGAATAGAATTACGAATATGATTATGATCAAAAACCTATCACATCATTTAATTAGCACAAAAAAGTTCTTAATAACAAAAAGTATGTTTTTTTTAAATTCTATATGTTTGACACGAAAGTCCTTTTGATATGTTCATGTACTAGAATCAATTTGAAATCAATGTATCAATGAAACAAAAAATGACTATTCCATGACCTATTCTCAAAATCCACTAAATAACAACTTAAATCATTTTTAACTCAAAATTATTGCCACAATAAGCATATTCACCATTAATCATATCCATACACAATTTTAAATCAATGAAATAAAAAATACATGTGCTATTACCAATACTCAAAACTCACCAGATTACACATAAAATCAAGTTTTTGTCCCAAAAGATTACAATAATCAGCATAAATCATGTAAAAGTGCACTGAAGTATCTCTGAAGCCCTCGGACAACCGTTTTTTGGGAAAAGAAATGATTACATTCAGCATATTAAGCATTAATTATATCTGTGTACAATTTAAAATCAATATAATAAAAACTAAACGTGGTGTGATCAATTTCAAAATCCACCAAAACACCACCAAAAATCACTTTCTAATGCCAAAAAGGACGAGGTCAGCATATTCATTACAAATATTGTAGAAGAGTACTAGATGCATCTCTATTCCAAATGTGAAACCTTAGGACAACTTCCTATTGACTGACGCATTCGCCGCCGCCAGAAAAAAAATACTTAAGTATCGCTTTCGTCTCAGCGAGACAAAAACAAAAACGAACTGTTTGATAACAAACTGTTACTTACTTACTCGTATGACTTAATCACTTAAGATCCTGAACAGTAGCGATACAAAATGCCAACATTAAATTACTTTTAACGAGACTGTTTAGATTGAAGAAACTTTTACAGTCAGGAAGGGCTCACAGATCCGTGACCCTCTCACACTACTGACCTAGATCCATGTTCAGTCATATAGATGAAAAATTACTACTTCGGGTAACACGTCATGTGACACATTCGCCATGCTTTATGTAATCACATCAAGTTGCTGACAGAATCTAAACCATTGATCTGCTACTAGATTTAAATCAACTATAGGACAGTGGATATCAACTATAGGACAGAAGTTGTCAACTAAAGGCCAGTGGATGTCAACTATAAGACAATGGATGACAACTATAGGACAGTTGCTGTCAACTATAGGACAATGAATGTCAACTATACACCTGGAAATAAGTTAAG
This sequence comes from Nuttallia obscurata, assembly GCA_032358795.1. Taxonomy (NCBI): domain Eukaryota; kingdom Metazoa; phylum Mollusca; class Bivalvia; order Cardiida; family Psammobiidae; genus Nuttallia; species Nuttallia obscurata. The sequence goes on along the minus strand of JAULCC010034442.1, from coordinate 100 downwards.
CACACCTGGCATTTTGCCTCAAAATTGACATGACCACAACTGAAATTTTAAATATATTGAAGCTGTCATCCGGGCACGTGGCGGTTACACGTGTTATAAA
>JAULCC010034441.1:7047-24402 GCA_032358795.1 Nuttallia obscurata | reverse complement strand
GTATCCGCTTCCCTCTCTCTGGGACGTCCATTAGCCCTAGTTGGCAGAAAGTGACGTAAATCAAACAAACAAACAAACAAACAATCCCAATTAATTGCGAAACAGAACTTGACACTATTGTACTATGCCAATTAACTGGGAGACTGGACTTCAAAACTTTGTACCAAGCATATTTACTGGCAGAATGGACTCAGTACTTTTGAATAATGTTGTTTTCATAAGCTGACTGATGCATTTACGACAGAAAATGTGTGTATTACAAATTAATATGAATCATTAAATGTGATTTAAGTATATATCATACAACTTCACAGTTGAAGTTGAAAGATGTATTGATATCTTCTGATATTTTTTATCCATTTTAAATCCATATTATACCTGAATATCTACTTGCAATCCATCGGTATAAAGTGTATAAAATATTGAATCATGAAAATAGCCGTTTGCTTAAAGAAATTCCAGAAGAAATGAAAAACATATGAGGTCCATTTAGACTGACATTCTATACTGTATCCGTTTTAGATGTTATGATGTTGACAATATAGTTATGCGAACTATGTTCGAGGTATAAATGTTTACACAATTGTGTTACTTATACGACTGTGTACTCCTTTCAGTCAATGGGCAAAAGTTACTTAAACTTATAAAAACAGCGAAACATATTTAATCACATCGATATCGGCAAAGGTAATTACAACTGAATAGCATTTAACGTATAATTGGTATTGGTTCGTATGCACTATATACAGAAACAAGTAGTGTTATTAGCAATCTTGTTTCTACTAGGAAAACCAAATTTTAACGTCCCATCTCTTCTTCTTCCATTTTGTCTACTATCCCCAAAATGAAGAAATTCCAATCTCGTCTTCTTGCATTTTGTCTATCACTTTTCCCCGTTTTGTCTACTATCCCCAAAATGAAGAAATTCTCCGTCGTCTTCTCTAAAGGTGTTGAGTAGAAATAATGTTAAAAAAGTTAAGAAAACAATGATCTGGATCCAAACTGGGTCTTAGATACAAACTGGGTCTTAGATACAAACTGGGTCTTAGATACAAATTGGGTCTTAAATACAAACTGGGTCTTAGATACAAACTGGGTCTAAGATACAAACTGGGTCTTAGATACAAATTGGGTCTTAGATACAAACTGGGTCTTAGATACAAATTGGGTCTTAGATACAAATTGGGTCTTAGATACAAACTGGGTCTTAGATACAAATTGGGAAATGTGCTTTTTGAAGAATGAATATAATTGAATAATTGATAAAGTTAATCTCATTATGAATTTATGATATAAAATGACATGTTACTGACAAAAAGGTTAAAACAATTTCTGGATTTAAACAAGTATTATCAGAAATGTTTATCAAAACAAACTCAACACATGTTGTGATAGGAAGACTTAATCCCCTGCCTGTAGAAGGGGATTGGGGCGAATTTGTTGAGTAGACGAAGTGGGAAATATGTGATATGGACTAATGGCTTCGTCTAACAGGGCACATTTGGGAGTTAACCTACCACACAACAACACGTGACAACGACACATATGTGGGTATCTCCGAATCTACTATCAGCTATTTGGGATTCAGTAATTTCATAACCATAAACAAATTAAATAAAACAAATTTATTGTTTAAAAGTGCACTTCAAGAAAACACTTGTAAATGATTAAAAAAATAACACACTTGTCCATATCGTTATCCTCTAAAATATTGAAATAAACATACACAGAGAAGAAACACGCATAGAAACACATGTAAAAAAATAAACACACGCAGAGAAGAAACACATATAAAAGAATAAACATACACAGAGAAGAAACATATATAAAAAAAACATTCACAGAAAAGATACACATATAAAAGAATAAACATACACAGAGAAAAAACACATACAAAAGACTAAACATACACAGAGATGAAAAAATATAAAAGTAGAAACATACACAGAAAAGAAACACATATAAAAGAATAAACATACACAGAGAAAAAACACATTTCAAAGACTAAACATACACAGAGAAGAAAAAATATAAAAGTAGAAACATACACAGAGAAGAAACACATATAAAAGAATGAACATACACAGACAAGAAACACATATAAAAGAATAAACATACACGGAGAAGAAACACATATAAAAGACTAAACATACACAGAGAAGAAAAAATATAAAAGTAGAAACATACACAGAGAAGAAACACATATAAAAGAATAAACATACACAGAGAAGAAACACATTTCAAAGACTAAACATACACAGAGAAGAAAAAATATAAAAGAAGAAACATACACAGAGAAGAAACACATATAAAAGAATGAACATGCACAGATAAAAAAACACATATAAAAAATAAACATACACAAAGAATAAAAAATATAAAAGAAGAATCATACACAGAGAAGAAACGCATATAAAAGAATAAACATACCATACACAGAGAAGAAACACATATTAAAGAATAAACACCATCACAAGCGTGCCCACACACGTCAAACGCAAAGCGAGCAAGAGCAACATAATAAAATTTAAAAAAAGATACACACCAGACCCAGTAAAACAAAAACAAAAAATACAAACCACAGAAAAAACAAACGCAAAAAACAAACAAAATTCTCACAAACAAAATGACAAAACAAATACAACGACACTAAAAAAACACCCCAAAAAACTCACCCAAAAAGGAAACACAAAATGCGAATTTACTTAGCAATCTCAGGCATACTTATCAAGAAAAACAGAGCAAACATATAGTTCTGTATCACAATTAATACTGTTGTCTAAATAGTATAAATATTAACATGAACACCATTGCAATCAAATCTGAGATATAAATCCATGATACACATGCAACACTGAAATATATCTATAAATAATATGATAATACATAAGAAAATATTACGTTTACGAATTCCATTTTGATACAGAATTTGTTCAGCAAATGGCTGATATATTTTTTACAACAGTTGGCTAATGTATTGCTTGCACTTTCAAGAAGATTTCACTTATATCAGTTTCAGTTTTTATTAATCGGCTCGCCATGAATATTCGGCAGTATACGAATCCAAAACAACTATCACAAAATACCCCATATAGTGATCACAGTTTTACTGAATACTTATTTCTGCAATATTTTGAAGTATTCATGTATATAAGGGATGTCACCCCTAAACCACACAGACAGAAATATTTAAAATACTCTAATTATCAAAAACAATAATAAGCTCTGTGATTCAAATGATACAACTGGATACATCTTTTGCAAACCCGTAATTGGAATTAAAATAACTAATTTAGCACATAATCCATTATTAATTATCTCGGAAAGTTCTCTTTTGTGCTAGCATTTTATATGTGCCGACAACTCGGATCTGTCTGCTTGCTTATTACACACAAAAGATTAAACGAAATGAAAGAAGCACAACAGCTGAACAACTTATAAGTAGCGTGAATTTATTACTCTCATAACTCTAAATTCTATTTTAATTTTTTCTAGTCTATAATTATACGGTATATGCAAACATTTTTAACATTATCGTTATGTTTAAGATATTAATTTGTATAAAAATGTGTCTCTGTCATTGTGTGCAGTTGCTATCACATTTGGTTCAGGTTGATATTTCCTTCTTTTATCAATAAAATCATTCTAAGAAATATGACGAGGACGATTTGATCAGAAAGTGATAGCGATTTGACCAAAATGAGAGCGATTTGACTTAAGAACGATTTGAATTAAGTACGATTGGACCTGCCTCAATGATTTCAACCTATCCAGGAAAAGAGTTGATAAAACACAATATTTAATGAATTTTTTTTATCTTAGATATAAGGAACATTTGATTATAAATATCTCCCACTGTATTTGAAAAGTACATTAAAATTGATAACTAAGGCAAACTACATGAAAGAATTGGTAAACATGCAAAACTTGATAATCTTATAATAGTAATTAGGTCTAAAAAGCTTGAAATAAATAACTTTGAAAAATACTGAGAACTGATGACTTACCTTAAGAGTTAAATGTTATAGAAGTAACAAGGTTCTTTTGTTTTTTGTACTTGCACCAAGTCAAAATGATAATGAATGATGATTACAAATGTTAACAAAAGCTCCCAGTGACTAAGCAATAACTTTGATAGTTGGGACTGGAAGTTCAGGTCTAAAACAAAACTGTATTTATCCGGGAAAGACAAAACATTAATCCAAAAAACCCATAATGAAAGCAATAACTAAGAATATTTTTGAATTGCTTTATCCTATTATCTTATGAAAGTTATTAAATATAATAATATAATATATAACTATTTATGGCTATATATAAATGGTTAAAGTTTCAAAGCAATAGTGGATCTAAACATAAAACTTCAACCAAGAAAAAGTATTTTTCTAAGTAATAAAAGGCCCATAATTCATGCAAAATACCAGCTAGAATTATATCCCTTGTCGTGCACAATCATGTTTAAATGGTTAAAAAGTGTTGCAAGTTTGAAAATAATAAGTTTGATAAATAAGGAGAAAAATTTACCTAACAAATTAACCAAAAAACAACAATTTCTTAGTCCAAAAAGGCCCATTGTTCTTGTAAAATGCAAACTAGTTTTTAACCTGCTTTACCGAATCATATTCTGATAGTAATTGAGTGGCTAAAGTTTCAAAGCAATAGCTTTGAAGGTTCACCACATAAACTGGACGTAAACATCAAATTTAACCAAGTAACGGTACTGTTCTAAGTCCAAAAAGACCCATAATTCATGCAAAGTGCCAGCAAGAGTTATGTCCATTGTCTTACACAGTCATGACATAAAGTTGAATAAGTGTTGCAAGTTGGAAGCAATAGCTTTGATAAATAAAGAGAAAGTGGACTTAAACATAAAACTTAACCAAGCTACAACGCCGACGCCGACGACGATCAAGTGACGACAATAGCTGATCTTGTTTTCTTCAAAAAATCAGATGAGCTAAAATCAATGCATGAAGGTATCCCCATCATTTATGTGAAGTTTCATTAAGGTATTATTAAAATTAAGTACACAGTTTATATTTATATGAGGATATATAATTCCAAGAAATATCTGTCACTGGAAAGAACTACATATCGATAGGGCAATGACTGTGCCAGTCCAGTATCGTTCTTCCCTGTATATAGTCCCCAGCTGTCTTACATGATATTTCCTTGAACATTATTTTTAATTCTAAACAAAAAATGGTTCAAAGAGAGTGAGAGAGAAATCGAGAGAGAAATATAAAACTTTCATATAAAACTTATCAAGATTTCTTATAAGATATATAGCTTACATAGTTGCTAAATCGATCTAGTCTAGATGAGATATATAGTATATTTACCATACCATATCTATATATTTAGAGAATGTCGTGTGTAATGTTGAAAACCTAGAAACCAATCTTAATTATCAATGGAGTTAAATACGAATATGGAACAATTCAATATACATGTATGGCATTCGACAATATTGGTAATACATACGGCCATACTTTGATTGTGCTATTCAACAGCACACATAATGCAGTTAGAAAATGTGTACAGACTAGGGATGGCAACGACTATCCGGACATCCGTTTTTATAACGGATATCCGAATATCATTTTGGTATTTGAATATCCGAAAATTCAAAACAAAAAAAATGGTTTTTATGCTTTTTAAACGTCATTTCAGTGTTTGAAAAGTATAATTTGTTTTTAGCAACATCAGTTGAAGACACCTTCTTGAATGATTTGTTTACCTGCTGTTTGAATAATGTGATCGATTGTGTCGATTGTGTCGGATATCAGTTTGCAACAATACGACATGCGGACCTCTAACAAATACATCGCTGTTTTTTTGCATGTTGTAAAAACACTTCTCCCCAAGTGAACAAAAGCACCAACCATGTGCGAAAACTAATTGTCCATTTGTATTCCAATCAACATCTAATGTTTTGATAACGATAATCATAGTTTGTCACTTGCGTCGCGGTGTCTTAATCCTTGAAGTCCCTAGCTCCCTACTACCCTCTTCCAATCAAATGAAAGATAACAACTATCAAATGATAAAAATGTTTATTTGTCACATTCCCTTTCATTGTTAGTGACACCCATGTCCTAGACTGAACCAGAAATTTGTGTAGAACAATTTCTTGATGTGGAGTACTCAAATGTAATGAAAGCGTTAATGCAGGTGGTTTTTTACCTACAAACAATAGAAATTAACTTGTATTAAGTTCAATGAATCAATAATATAATAGAGAAATGATTTTACAAAATTGAAAATCGACAAATTAATTGTGAATTTTGATAAAAGTGAATGACGAAAGAGCTGGTGTGCGCCGTTGGTGATAACTGACTAATGATAAGTGAAAGGTAAAGTAACTTAACATAAAATATTTAAAAAAAAACGGATATCCGAATAGTATTCGAATACTGAAAACGGATATCCGAATATCAATTTCCGAATAGTTGCCATCCCTAGTACATACGAATAAGAACTCGCATGTGTTCATAATATTACAGATCGTCTATCATAATGTTTAATCAGTTATTATTTGTTTAATATATATGTAATTTACTCTTCTAAGAACAGACCATTCCTCGGTTTTCCGTCATTGTATTCAATTGAGTTAAACTGTTATCTCATTTAAGGCTATGAGTCAATTGGCATATCATCAGATTTTATCTAAAATAATGCAATCACTAAAGTTCTATAATCGTCGACGGTCTTTTAAATATTTTACCGTCCTATGTATGTAGCATTTTTAAGAACACACGTCGTTTGCCCCGTGTATATCATGCCACGCAGTAAAAGTAACATACTTGCATACCTGTCATTGTCATGATCCTGGCCTAGAAACAGGTGATATTTATATGTCTTTTCTTGTCATGTGATAATACTTCTTTAACTTGTGCCGGAAGTGAGGTAGCCGACACTAATTAATCTGCTTGATAAATTGTGAAATGTCAGTTAGTTACGCAGAAGCTAGCTATGTTTATTTTGCGGTGACCTTTCACTACTGCGGTCAGGATGTAACGCATAATTCTTCCTCAAACGGCATAAACAATTTTAAGGGAAACCATTATTTTCCCATGTGAAACATGAATGAAATGTCAGAATTACTATATAACCTGACATCAAAATTTTATCCATAATGAAAGAATTAACAATCCTCACGTTATAACACAATCTCCAGCATTTGTTGTTGTAAAATTGTTTGCTTGATTAGAGACTAGACTGTTCAATAATCTTTTGAATTGTTTCATTTCCTAAAAAAACAGAATCTGTTGCTAATCGTTGTGTCGGATCACTGGTATCTTGACCTAGACCACTGTCGCTATTATTCGATCGTCTCCGGCCCTCTACAGCTTTATCGGCATGACGTGGTGTTGACTTCTCAGCAATATCGGTTTTGAATCCATCTTTTTTACGATATATTTGGCTCGAGCCCTTTATATGAAATTCTGTTTGATTACAGATGCCATATGTGTATGGCTTGGAGGGATCCAAAGCAGTTACTGCATCCTTATTCGGTGTATTGCGTGAAGGAATAGGAGGTTTGCCCGGTGTCGAGTATCTACTTCGAGCGCCCATGTGTGATACACTCGCAGTTGGCTGTGATTGTTTTCTAGTTTGTTCCAAATAGCCAAAACTGGTGCAATCTTCTAGTGTTTTCGTAGGAAGGCTAACAGCTTGTTGTTTTGGTACAGGTCGGTAGTTTGATGAGTCTTTCAGACTTGGTGGTTGTTTACCGCTACTCTCAAAGTTGCCAATATCTGAGAAAGCTGCACTTGATAAAGGCATCAGAAAGGGTTTAGCATTTGAATTGAAAGAACTGAGAAAGGTGTCAGACCTTTGGCATGTAAACTCAGATTGATTCTCTTGTCGCTGTGTGTAATGGCCAGTCACATTTTCAGTCACATTTTTCCTGAAAGCATGTTTCCTTATCTTACTCAACATAGGCGTCAACTCTTTTGAAGAAGAAAATGACTTCCGTTGAACAGTTGAGGAGTATGACTGTCGATTATCAGCTGATGCCGATGACGATTTTACTGATTCTGTAGGTGATGAAGACTTGCTTTTATACAGTTCATTAGAATTCGAGCCTGAGAAAGGTTCAAACGTCTCATATTTACTACCCAAATTAGTTTTTTTGAAGAAAACATAATTTGGAGTCGTGCCTTTTGCGTACCTCTCCGAAGGTGTATCTTTGAAACTAATTCGTTTTACAACACGTGATCTGGATGGAACATACCAAGGGGCCTTTTCATAATGATCGTTTATGTCCGCAGGTCCAGGACCAAGGTCAATGCTTTTGATAAAAGAATTCCTTGAGATGTGTTCCTTCGACAATTTCTCTTTTACTGCAGCTTCGTCCAGATTAGTAAGTGATAGCAAGTCTGGATCAAAACTGTGGGTCTCTATTGGTGTAAAAATAAGGTTTTCGGGGAATACTTTCGTTTTGTCAGCAGTCCTTTGAGTTTGTATGAGGGGACTTATTTTAGGTTGAGTTACAATGTTAACCTTTGTTTCTGCTTCCCAAACGTCTTTATTTTTTTTTTCAAGAATTTTGTTCTTTTGATGTTTCCATTGTTCTCTTCCAAGATTTGTAGACGATGTTTTCATAGACTTTTGAAAACCACGGAACTGATGTACCTGTGTCTGTTTCGAAGGCGATGTATCATGTCTGATATTAATAACCGGAATGCTTTCTTGTTCAAGAAGTTGTTTGGCGCTGTATTCAGTTAGAGGGCTCATTTGCGAATCACAGGTACTATTCCAGGTCCTTTCGCCGATGGTTTTATGTCCTTTTAGATTATCATATATCATAATTTGTTCTTTTTGTGGAAATGGACCTGTAAGACAAGATGGTATACAGACTTCCTCTTCGTCATCAGAAACTGTGACTATTTTATCATGAAATTCAGGTATTGGTGACCTTTGTTTTGATCTATTGTCGATATCCTCGCGTGACAACAGTGATGGTGTGATGTTGGTTTTTTCATCATCTGAAGTTTGGATTGAATCGACTGCTGAACTTTGTCTAGTAGACCAAATATGTGTAGTAATGTCCATCTTTGGAATGATTTTGTTGTCATTTGGAAATGGAGATGTCTGCACACTTACGGATATCGGATCTTCACATTCCAATATATCGTGTGTCTGCACACCAATCGTTCGTGGAGTTTGAACGCCGACATCTCTTGGAGTTTGAACGCCGGCATCTCTTGGAGTTTGGACGCCTGTATTATTTAGCGTGCACAAGTCCTTGGTTGGAGGAGTCTGAAATTTTTCAGTTTTAGACGCGGATATGGTTTTTTCTTGTGGTGTTTGGACGCTTATATCTCTGGAGGTCTGAACATCGATAGCTAATTCTGTTGGGATGTTTTTCGTATAGTTGCTTTCTATTGTTTGTACCCCTATTGACTTTTCTCTTTGCAGCTTTCCCAGTTCCATATTTTGAATAATTTTTTGTCCATCTGTATGCTGACTTCTTTTTAACTCTTTCAAAGAATGATGTGGTGCTGAATCCATTCCTCCTAAGTCCATATTTTGAAGTATTTTTTCACCACTTGGAATGTTTGGCGTCTGTGTTGTTGACGAACGCTTTACGACAGCGCCTTTATCTTGGTCATTATTCGTTTTCGACATGTGTTTTCTTCTGCACTGTTTATGATCACAAAAGCCAATCACTTTTTGTACTCTCTGTTTTCCGTCTAAACAATGACATGGTGTTTGTGGAAGTTCTCTTTGCAGTTTGTAGGCATTTTCATTGTACTCAGTATATCGGATATTTCTATTAGGTGCGTCTCTGATAGCTTGTCTTGGACTTGAGGCAGAAACAGACGACGCTTTTAACTCAGCTTTCATCATGAAATCAGACTTAGAATGCAATGTTGAAAAGTCACGCTTTCCTGCGTTTTTATAATCTGCTGTAGAGTAAACTCGAACAATTTTTTCTTCCCGTGGCAGACGTTGGTCTACATGCGTTTGTGTTGTTTCATTTATATGAAGCCTTAAAAACTCACTGTTAGTATCTCTTTTAGAACTACCGTCTGTAAATCTGACAATTCTATTGCCTTGCGGGGAGCGTTCTTTAATACTGCCTCTTAAAATTGACTTACCAGGTGAATCAGAAGAATTACTTGTACGTTTAAGCGTAGTTCCCGAATCACGTTTGTCCTTCCTTACACTCGCCCTTACGGACTCAAACTCGAAAGAAGAAACAGATGGAATGAATTGTTCTTTTTGCACATTGCTATATAAATCAAACTTGTTTGTCCTTCCAACACACAATATTGTATTTACGTCCATGTTAAAGTTTGAAACGAAAAGTTTCGTCTATATATGTTACACCACCTCATAACGTCCCTCCTTTGAAAAGATTAAACGCATCTAAGGTTTACATGACAGTCACCGTTTATTCTAATTGTCTTGCCAAATAATCATTTTATCATCAAACCACACAATGCAATATACGTGGTTCCCTGCCTTTATCATGAAGTGTCTAAAGTAAACTAATAGATGAGAAACCAATACTGGTCACAATGTTTTTAATTTGATACAAGTACTGAAAATGTCATTATGAATTGGCGAACGTCCGAGTTTCTGTGTTGATAATAAATGTAGCCCTTGGGACTGGCAATTGTATTGTTAGCACAAAAGGCGAATGACGAATGATAATTACAGTCAGCAATTTTACATTTATAACCATACCTTAAGGTAATTTAGACAAGGTTATTAAATAACCGCTGTATTCAGTATAATTTCCACACACACACAAAACAACAACATAAATAAATAAATAAATAAATACCGTAAAAGTTGGAAAATGGAGATAATAGGAATACTATGTTTATTCAATATAAATTTAGATAAAAGCAGTTTAAATTTGGCCTTGTCCCGACATTTCGTACATAAAAGTGTATATTTTAGTTCTAAAACAAGCCTGTAAATAGCCCGAGTTAACAGAAAGGCAACGGACATTATTGATCGAGACTACTAGGTATAAAACTTAATGGTAAATTTACTGGTATATCAGTCAACCTGTACCACAAATCAGTTTAACGCTTATGTAACATTTTTTGGATAACACGTTAGGAATGATAGCATGAGCAGCCAACAATATAGAGCCTGACCAGGCTGCACGGACGAGCGGTCCAGCATCAAAACTATTCGGTTACAACATGATACTGCAATAATCTCGATGACAACGGGTATCTTTATTCACTGGCATTGGGTGTCTTCTTCACTGATAATTGTTGTCTTTTTCAAAATGACAATGTGTGTCTCTTTTCACCGATAACAGGTGGGTTTACTCACTGATAATCGGTATTTTTCTTCACGGATAATGGGTTTGTTTATGTACAGACAATATATAGAGGATATTTAATGAGTTTTCACTAGATATAACATTTTATTAGACGAGTCCAGGAATCTTTATTAAAGGTTCCAGGACGAGTCTGATAAATTTTATATCAAGTAAAAACGAATCTGATATTCTTTTTATCCCATGACACAACAATAAAGGAAGATGAAAGCTGGAATTTTCATTTAGCTATGTTTTATGTATTGCGTTGACCAAATAACCACGCTATGGTAAACCTATTGATAACCATGAGCCAAAAAAGTAGATCCACATTTTCGTGGGAAAAGTCTATCAAACACCTGTCTAGAATTCGAAGCTGTATGAAACTTAAAACTTTAACTAATAAAAATCTAAATTTTAACTCCAATGCAACATTAGTTTTATTCTGTAAACGATGACGCGGGAGAATATATCGGTTGGGTAAATCGGTTCTTATATGTAACGTGTTGTTCGTATAAGAAAAAACGTGATGGTTATATTACACCTGAAATAAGCAAAGTCATGTGATAAACTTCTATTTTTACTAACAATGGGTGTCCATTTCAAAAGAAAAACAACAACAATAGCATTACTTTATTCACCCAGTTATGTTAACATAATTCAGGGGGATATAGAACAGTATCATTATGTTATTTCATAGCTTTAACAGAAATTTAATACAAACCATTTGTAACAAATTGAAATATTCCAAGTTCCTACTTTTCCAAATACAGTTTCTATAAGCCATACTGTCTAAACAAGTTTTTACCATTAAATCTCTAAATTACAACACTGGATTCGTACAGTCTTTGTTTTGGCAAGTTTATTGAACATTTTTTGGATAACACGTTAGGAATGATAGTCTGAGCGGCCAACAGTATAGAGCCTGACCAGGCTTGCACGGACGAGAGGTCCAACATCAAAACTATTCGGTTACAACATGTTACGGTTAAATGTTTAGAACATTTGTTGGACATAAAATAGAAAATTTGGATCAGAAGAAAGACACACGGGATGTGGATGTGGGAGTACAAAAAAAATTAGCCTAAGCTATAATTATTGTTCACAAAATGTTTAACCATACAATTTTGCTGAGTTGCAGAATTATCTAGTGAAAGTGTAAAAACATGTGACTTTTTTCAAGAACAACCGTTACATGAGATTATCAGTTATGGGTATATAAAATCGTAGTAGAATGAAAAACAAGGTGCAAGGCAAGATAACCTTGCCTTTTTAAATGTGTAATTGAGCAGGAGCATTCGCATTTGAGTGTACTGGATGTAAGGAATGGAATTTCATTCATGCGATTGACTGCTATAAAGGAGTGTTTTAGTGAAAAATGTGTGTCATTTGAAATTGATGAACGAAAACAGAATGTAATCAACACTTGGAGTTTTTGCGATGAGGATAGCAGAAAATAATATTTAGGTATTGGATATAGGTAATTATTTAAATTTTTCCATTTATCTAGTGACGAATTTACATAAGTGCTTTATACTGGTAGGTAATGTAGTTATGAACATCGCACTATAATTATGATCAGTTGCAATAATCTCGATGTTATTTTGAGTCAAAAAAGAAGTTCTCTCTGTCGAGAAGTAAGGACATGCGAATAAGTAGTGTTTTCAAACCAGATCTCGTCACGGTCACATAAGCAACATTTCCGTCCCACCTACCGGTTTCAATTGGAAATTTATGGTTAGCTGTACGGAATTTGAACACAGCTAGTGCTTCACCATGGGTCAACGTGTTTAAACAACTTTCTATGCTAAACCCTTTGGTATCTTTCTTCAGAAACAATGGGTGTCTCTTTTCACTGACAATGGGTGTCTCTTTTTACTGATAATGGGTATCTTTATTAACTGACAACGGGTGTCTTTTACAAACAGACAATGGATGTGTTTCTTTACTGACAAGTGATGTCTTTCTCAAACTGACAATCTTTTTTTTTTCATTGACAATGGGTGTCTTTCTTCCCTAATATTTGATGACTTTCTTCACTGACAATGGGTGTCTTTTTTCACTGACAATGGGTGTCTTTCTTCCCTAATATTGGATGACTTTCTTCACTGACAATGGGTGTCTTTTTTCACTGACAATGGGTGTCTTTATTCTCTGATAACGGGTGTCTTTCTTCACTGACAATGGGTGTCTTTTTCACTGACAATGGCTGTCTTTATTCTCTGATAACGGGTGTCTTTCTTCACTGACAATGGGTGTCCTTTTTCACTGACAATGGCTGTCTTTATCTTTCTGATAACGGGTGTCTTTCTTCACTGACAATTGGTGTCCTTTTTTACTTATAATGGGTATCTTTATTTACTGACAACGGGTGTCTTTTACAAACAGACAATGGGTGCGTTTCTTTACTGACAAGTGGTGTCTTTCTCAAACTGACAATGGGTTTCTTTCTTCATTGACAATAGCTGTCTTTCTTCCCTTATATTGGATGACTTTCTTCACTGACAATGGGTGTCTTTTTTCACTGACAATGGGTGGCTTTATTCTCTGATAACGTGTGTCTTTCTTCACTGACAATGGGTGTCTTTTTTCACTGACAATGGTTGTCTTTTCTCTTATAACGGGTGTCGTTCTTCACTGACAATTGGTGTCTTTACTATTTTCACTGACAATGGGTGTCTTTTTTTCAATTTGGCAATTGGTGTCTTTTTTCTCACTGACAATTGGTGTCTTATTCACTGATAATGGATGTCTTTCTTCACTGACAATTGTTGTCTTTATTCACTAATAATAAGTGATTTTCTTCACTGACAATTGGGAGATCTTTACATTTTTCACTGAAAATTGGTGTCTGTATTTACAGACAACGGGTGTCTTTTTAAACTGACAATGGGCGTCTTTCTTATTTTTCAGTTTTTCAATAATATTTATTAAGTACAGTTGCTAAAGTATTAGCTTGGACACAAAAGTTGTTATAATTACCAATAATTTGTAATAAATTTCATATAACAACCATGTCATGAAGACATTTTTGACACTAGTGCATATTTTTATACTAGACTTTTCTGATTGATCGGCTTTTATATCCTTAGACCCACACCCAACCCCAATATACACATGACGTATGTACCAAAGGGAAATTGGTTTATTGTTATGAATAACATTTCCAGCATTAAAGGGTAGAACATTCAAAAACATTACCTCACACATGTGGTTAAAATAGACGTTTCAATAAAAAAAATTATGGAATCAAACGTTGATAACTGAAAGGCCATGCTGCAATAAAGATGAGTTAGTTAGAGCCCTTCCATCTGTGTTTACTTATATGAGTAGAAGAAATTGGTGGCGCTGTAACATAATTTCTTTGATTTGGCGAACTAATACTTTTTTTAGACACTTTAACAAAACGACTACCTCTACAAACATTTGATAAAAAACTAACATTTATTAATATTTTTAATGTTGACTGTTACTACACCACTATTTATGGATAAAAAATATTTGCTAATCTTTGAACTACATTTGAATTTTAGCGGTTAGTACAAAATCCGCTGGTATTTTCTATATAATTCTACTCGTCACAAGTTAACATAAAGCCTCAGTTAGTTATAACACATCTGAATGAATTTACAATTTGTCAGTATTTCGTCATGACCCAATGAAGAACGCACGTGTAAGTCCTGCTTGACCTCTGTTTATAGATAGATTATCTTGTTTGGTCAATAAATCTATAACACCAACGTTGGTGGCGATGATAATTTCTCCGCATGTTACGCTCTCACTTAGCACAAGATATAAACGCCCATGAGTCATGTTAAGTTGCATCATTAGCCAGCCTGTATTGACTTGGTTGGGAATAATCTCTTGCTTAACAAGTGTTCCTTATCTGGTAGTAGTACTGAGCTCTTGGGGCGCTGATAGCCGCTGACTGAGAGTTGGACTTGTGGTAATTTGGACCAGTGTGTGTCCGAAATCTCCAGTACATGGCTTGCATAAAAATTTACAGTAACAACTGAGTCAGACAAATACTTTACATTCATGTTATTAACAAGACACGCAGACATTTCCACACAAAATTCCATTCATATCGATTAGTAAACATATAGTAGGTTAATGTCAAATTTAAACTTTGTAATATTAAACACAAATTAACAGGAAGCTAACCTGGAGCTTTCATCTTCATCAGCAGAATGACTTGCTTACTGCGTGGGTGATGTTAACTCACTGTCCCAGATATGCGACAGGTTGAACCGGCTCCTGTCCTTGTTTAGAGTTAGTTTGCGTGCCAGAATGTGTACTGCTTCTCTCAGCTCTCTACTAAACCAAGAAGGGTCACGGTCCAGGATTGAAACTGAGTCAAGTAATACCGAGTGTTCAGGGTTTTCAATGTTAATTTGTTGTGACACTTTACTTGTAGATGAGCTGGGTCTTCTATTGTACAAAAATATTGCCTTCAACGTTCTTTCAGTCTCTCCGATGTAATCATGTTCAGACTGATGTACACTCTTTCCTTTGCACTTTTATATTGTATGTTGGCTCTAAAACTTCATGTATCTCAGTCTTATCCTTCGGTGTACTAGTTAGTGTCTGGCGTAAGTTTTCGTTAAGTCTAAAATATACCTTCACCTTGTGTTCATGAAATAAACGCCGTAAATGTTCAGACTTTTCTTTCTGATACGGTATGACAGCTGTCCCCTTTTATTTTCCTTTCTGATACGGTATTACAACTGTCCCCTTTGATTTTCCTTTCTGATACGGTATTCCAACTGTCCACTTTGATTCTCCTTTCTGATACGGTATTACAACTGTCCTATTTGATTCTCCATTTTGATACGGTATGACAACTGTCTCCTTTGATTTTCCTATGTGATACGGTATTACAACTGTCCACTTTGATTCTCCTTTCTGATACGGAATTACAACTGTCCTCTTTGATTCTCCATTTTGATACGGTATGACAACTGTCCACTTTGATTCTGCTTTCTGATACGGAAGAACAACTATCCCCTTTGTTTTTCCTTTCTGATACTGTATTACAACTGTCCCCTTCGATTATCCTTTCTGATACGGTATTACAAACATTTTCCTTTGGTTTTGCTTTCTGATACGGTATTATAACTGTCCCCTTTGATTTTCCTTTCTGATACGGTATTACAACTGTCCCCTTTGATTACCCTTTCTGATACCGTATTACAACTGTTTCCTTTGATTTTCCTTTCTGGTACGGTATTACAACTGTCCCCTTTGATTTTCCTTTCCGATACGGTATTACAACTGTCCCTTTTGATTCTCCTTTCTGATACGGAATCAAAACTGACCTCTTTGATTCTCCAGTTTGATACGGTATGACAATTGTCCCATTTGATTCTCTTTTCTGATACGGAATTACAACTGTCCCCCATTGATTTTCCTTTCCGATACGATATTACAACTGTCTCCCTTGATTCTCCTTTCTGATACGGTATTACAACTGTCTCCTTTGATTTTCCTTTCTGATACCGTATTACAGTTGTCCCCATTGCTTCTCCTTTCTGATACGGTAGTGCAACTGTCCCCTTCGATTTACCTTTCTGATACGGTATAACAGCTGCCCCCTTTGATTTTCCTTTCTGATACGGTATAACAGCTGTCCCCTTTTATTTTCCTTTCAGATACGGTAATACAACTGTTCTCTTTGATTCTCCTTTCTTATACGGTATTACAGCTGTCCCCTTTGATTTTCCTTTCTGATACGGTATTACAACTGTCCCTTTGATCCTCCTTTCTGATACGGTATTACAGATGTCCCCTTTGATTTTCCTTTCTGATACGGTATTACAACTGTCCCTTTTGATTCTCCTTTCTGATACGGTATTAAAACTGTCACCTTTGATTCTCCTTTCTGATACGGTATAACAGCTTTCCCCTTTGATTTTATTTCCTGATACGGTATTACAGCTGTCCCCTTTGATTTACCTTTTCTGATACGTTATTACAGCTGTCCCCTTTGATTTTCCTTTCTGATACGGTATTATAACTGTCCCCTTTGATTTTCCTTTCTGATACGGTATTACAACTGTCCC
>JAULCC010034330.1:0-15308 GCA_032358795.1 Nuttallia obscurata | reverse complement strand
ACAGTGGTTTCCTCTGACATAGATAACATTGCAGTTTGAAGAAGCGTAAAGAATGGCGTTGTCTGAACATAAAGATTATCACATGTTTGCTCTTCAGACAACAAGATGTATGTGCTTCAATAAGGAGCCAAAGTCTGAAACTAATGATGGACGATAATTGCTAGGGTTTCCCAGGCTCTAGTGATATCTACTGACTCGGCTATAACAAGGAGGACAGAACAATGACAACACTGTTGACATATGGGCAGTAAACGAGGAGATGTAAACACTTGTAACGGGAAAATGACAGAAAATGACATTTTTTTCATGAGGCCAGTCTTCAGTGGACAAACTATCTATGTTAGCAATAATACGTGGTTCAAGCAAACTTCAAAACGCACTAACATACAAATAACACATTCAAATTGGCTAAAGCTGTATATTTTAATTATAAGCCTAAAATCAAATATTTTGCAAAGTGCTTACAATATATCAACGCTTTTTTATCAGAATTGTTCACATATTGCTTATTTCAATGCTTCAGGTTTTTTTTGTCATATCTGCACTCAATCCGTCAAAATTTTTGTGTCATTCTTCGTTTGACTCTACTGTTTAAATTGTTCTCTTTGATTGACTTTGGTTGTAAAAGGACTGTTTATTTCTTACTAAACCTTAACATTACTAATACCATTCTTGCAGTTACTGCTGACAAAACAGAAGATGGACTTGTTTGCAGGCTTTTACAAGTAAGACGATGTTGTCTTCAAGTTACATTTTCTGTGATTGAGACGCTCAAAGTCCACGTTTCTCAATAGCGTCGTTGTCTTTGTTATAGTGATTATAATAGCCAGACAGATTTTATAGCATTTTCCAGTTATATTTGAACTAATTCTTACCGGAGTACAAATAATAATGGTAGTCACCCTTATTCAGGACTGTTAAAAAACTGAAATAAAAATCTGTCGATGTGACTCAAAATCCAAAATGAACATATACACCCTTATATAGTTTTGAAATAGATTTGACCACAAAGAAACTTGGCCAACGATGGCAAATGCTTTGTTGAATAAATTCTCAGACATTACAGTATATAGGACAGTTTCTGGAAATCATTTAAAACGTAGAGTTTCAATAAATTATGTTTTCGAAAATATGAAATCGACTACGTGTTCAGACAAGATTTAGAAATTCCACATGGGGTCGTGACTTTTCATTTGGTGAAAATTTCATCAATATAAACAAATTATAGAAATATTGACTTTACGTTATAAATCATTCAGTACGGTTGAAATAAATACACTGTCGATTTCGAATTATGATTGTTTGCCATGGCACAGACATGACTAATCTAATTTGCCTGACATTTTCTCTTTATCTTTGGAATAACTGAATTTCTGCAAAACTTAATATTACTGGCTGCTTTCAAAATTTGATTTGTTCTGAAGAAAAAAAACGTTTGCTGTGGACTAGTGGTTAACAGGTTGTTACGAAAAGGATTGGTCTTTGACAGAACTTTGATTGTTGCATGAACGTGCTTTTGCAAAAGAAATCCAAGGTACTGAATTTGAAAGTGCTAAGTATTGAAACATCCGATACATAAACAGCTATGTTTTTGTAAGGAAAAGTCATCCTATGTCGAAACCTATTAACAATCGGAAATATAGTATGATCCTCGTTTCAATGGAAATGGTTTAGACGAAATCTCATTTCTTTTTTAACTAGGCTCCGCTACGTGTCGTCGTTGTAAGCACACATATTGTGTGCGTGTTGGAGCATTGTGACATTCAGTCTTGGTTTGACCAACAGGTAACACGTCTGATGGCTTTGTGATTTTCAGGACTTACTGAAATATTTTCATGCTTCTAAGCCAGCCAAAATTAGTATAATTACGGGACGAAAAGTAGCTATATCATAATACAGTCATACGTGTCATACACAATAATTGTACGAGAACTAGTAGTATTAATATGCTTATGTGCTTATGAACCTGCATTGAATAATTCATACATGATAAGTATATGGTGCAATATTAGTATAGATATGTGGTGAATTTATAATATATGTATGCAATGCGACATTTGAGTTCAATTAAAAAGAATAAACCGTCAGTCGATGGCATCCCAACGGCTTAAACAAACAGAACAGTTTCTAAGATGGATTGATGAAAAGAAATCCATAATAGATGGTAACCTAAGTGTACAGAAGAACTAAACCTAGTTGCAATCTATATTATGCTAGTTGTGCGAAAACAGTTTAGTATTAAAGACATGAGTCGTTGACAATGTATGCTAATTCTAAACGTAATTGAAACATTACTAGGATGATGTTTTTTATTTCATTTAAGTCACTTTCTGTAAACTAGGGCTAATGAACGTCCCGGAGAGAGGGAAGCGGTTACAGAGAAATCGACTGTAGAGTTATCTGGTTCTTTTACGTGCCCATTATATAGCACTGATACATTTGGGGGCTGACACTGGCCGGTCATTTCATCCTTACACCGTCAAACCAGTCGTAAAGCTAACCCTAAGTCCTGGGCCCCAAGGTGGGAAATTGCTACTACAAATTTTAAAGTCTTTGGTTTGATCCGGCCGGGGATCGAACCCGCGGCCTCCCGCACCGGAAGCCGACGCTCTATCACCTGAGCTAAACGGGCGGTATATGTATTTCCTAGGATGAGGCACACGTAAGGGTATGACAATGAAGAATTTCATGATAACTAATTACCGCCTTTTGTAGTTTCGGTATCAGTATCAGAACTGTATATGACTTATGCGATTTTATACAGTAAATCACAGATAATGCAACCTTTATATATATCAAATACATTGCATAGACGTGTTCTGAAATGTATATAAAAATCGATTACTCATAATTCGAAACTGCATTCGAAATGAGGGTTCACTAACATGATTCTGAACATCCAATTACCGTGTGTGAATCGCACCACCTTTCACACAGAGCTCTGCACAGATTCTATATCTAGAGTCTATTGTTAGTTCCACCATCAAAATGTATACTCTAATGGTTGTTGCTTTAGTGGTGTAAGTACTGCTTTGTTCTTGACTACACATAGCACTCAAGTGCTCGAAGCTACATGGTCACGTTCGGTGTGGATAGATAGTGATCATAGGCGATAATTGCCTTGCGCGGATGAACGTCGAACAAGTGAAAAGTGCCTGTGATGACTGAGCAATGTCGATCAACAGTCTAATTTCTGAGCTTATTGCTGATAATGCATTTGACAGTTCCAAACTCCATCGAATACATAATTCACTCTGCGGCCAGATTACGGACTCGTCTGAGCGTAGGTAACGCTGTCGAACTGCTCATAGTGTGTATTTGCATTATCTTGTTGCAATATACCAATACTTGTAAAATGATCATTTGAAATCAGCACAATTTAAACGTGAAGCAGATGAAGGTTCGAAAATATTTCTATTACATGAGTATATACTGTTGAAATGAACATTTCTCTTGAAGCTCTTGGCTGAGACGACCTTTACGTACTTTATAAGAAACAAATCAACAGTACGGTTTTAAAGACAAGGGAATCAAAGCTGAAATCGTAAATAACGTATTTAATACTGCCAAAAGATGTAAGTGTGTGTAAATACACTCCTAAATCTAGTTCAGATATGTTTAGGCTTTTTTTCAAGGTACCCGTGATATTTCAATAAATGCTATACAAAAGACATCATTATCTGCCTAGATGTTGCTGCAGCTCCATCTGATAATCTAAATAAATATGAAAAATAATTAGAGCTAAATCAACTTATCTAAATTCAGTTTAATTATATTACCACACGCTTCGTTGTATGCGCAAACAACAAGTTCACAACAAATGCACCTCAATTATCTTTATAGCAAACTTTTAGTATATATAATTATATACAACAGAAAGAAGAAATGAATTCAGGAGTAAATATCAATGTTTTTTAATTGTATTTAACACTATGTTTTTATTTGTTCTGTCATTCAAGATGAAATTGCTTACGTAGATTAGTGTGTTGTGAATAAAAGCGTGTAAAATGCCCAGTTTTGTATGTGATGGAGAGCTTATTTGCTTAAACAAAGCAGTACATTTGATGTTATCTTATGTTGTTTTTTATGTTAGTGAAATAGTTTAAATGTCTTACAAGAATAAAATTCTCCATTCGCACATATCTTGTTGGGAGTGTATAAAAACAGTTTAGAAAGGTGCTTTCACATTACATGTATGAGATAACGTGACTGGTTATGATAAAGAAATTCAGAAAAAAATAAAAATTACAAATACTTATATACATTTAGTGCTGATTGGTTAGTTTTACATTGTTTTACAGATTAGTGTTCTATCATTATTAATATCCTGGTACATACACTCTACCGTTGCAACATCACTGTGTTAGTTTCTTTCGTCATAACACTTTTGTTTCCAGTAAAAGTTTTTAACTTGTTATACTTACTTGCAATGTCGATTTTGCATTCTCTTGATATGCGGTAGGATAGATATGGACATTCATTTCCAGACACTAATACCAAACGCATTTGCCCATTGATTAAAAATAAATCATATTAAAACCTATGAGACGGAGTTTACATGTGTGTTTGCTCGAATTCTGGTTAAGTTATGCGCGTTGATCAAATCGCTTCTAGTGTTTATCGCAATCATGTTGTTATAAAGACCCATATACGTTATATAAAATTGTTAATAGAGGAAAATCCGTTACTATTCCTTTTAGAAGGTGTGGCTCAAACCTATGTCATTTCTTGATATTTAATATTTTTAACTGAGCTGCGGTAGATATTAAAGTAAGATAGGATTCAAATAATAGAATTTTATATCACAAGTGTTTTCAATTTCATCAGTTATAGCGAAGCAATATGATTGCAAAAACCAACTATAGAGATATACGAAACTCACTTAATCTGAAGCCCAATAACGATTGAAGTCTGCAGTCGACTTGCTCGAGTGTCACAGGATATGACAACTCTGCTTTGATCATCGATCAGGATTACGCAATGGCAAACCATTGCAATGTTGCCACGATTATTAGTTTTGCTAATTAACTGTTTAACCGATAGTTGACAGAGGGGATTTCGTAACCATATCAAATAAATACACAGAAGAAATCATAGAAATTTGATAGAGATCATGTAGACTTTTTTCATTCTGACGTAAGTTGCAGTTTGATTGCACTTTATCATTTTTATTATCATTGTCCATCTGATTGTCATCCTTTCAAATTTCTATTAGAGCTAACATGTGTAGATACTATAAATCTAAAGTAAACAAACCCAATCGTAGAGGTTTGACTACACTTTTACGTGGTAGAATAATGTACATAGCCACTCCATTGTTATCTAAATTGGAACATATTACATTTTATTTTTTCTAAATAATTTTAAATCATTTCAGGTCGATAAATATTTTCATGTTTGGTGTTTGCTTTAAATGTTTCAACACCCACGAGTAACACCCTATAGCTTGATGTGTTCGTTATGCAAACAAAGTGCAATTAAACTCCATTCTTATTATCAGATAATAAACATCAAACTGAGACAAATGCATTTGGTAATGAATTTTAAATGTTCAATTGGATATTTTAATATGTCACTGTCATATAAGAGACATCCACGTGGATTTCATCAAATTTTGAGCATATGATAAAAAAAACTATTACTCCATGAAGTATAAATGTTTGCAGCTTAAAAGCAATTTCATCTGTATATTGATCACGGAGACATAATAGCAGCATTTAAACAAGTTCACGTCAATTGACGCACTTGAAAACTCTTGATCTTTCTGCGGATGAGCCTCGACGCATATTATCTGAAGCATTTGTCAATTAAATTTGGTTGTCAGCCTCCACGAGCACTGGATGTTCATGTTTGTTCCTGTTTATTACACGATTCTTTTGTCATGAACTTGTAATGAGAAGTTGTAACACGTGCATCTGCCAATCGTGAGACATCATGGCCTTTAATCAGTTTGCTTGATTTTGAAATATAAAACTCGTATATAATGCCAATTTTAGAACCAATGTGGCTAGATTAATAAAGGCCAAACACCCTATACCAGGCTGCAGGTGTTAGCAAAGTCTCATATTTTAATTAACGAGCATAACGAGCTAAACCCATGTAAAACCAAAAACTGGAGCAACGGGAGATTTCCCTTTTTGTTTGAAATTGGTAAGAAAATGACAGGTAAGTAGCAACAGACAGCAGAAGTTATCAGTATTAATTCAACGTACACCTATTATCAGAAGGTAAAACGTTCGCTAACAACTTACACTGTATTTGAATTTTCTTGACAATAAAAGTACCGTGCCTCTTTGACAAGTAACAATCTCTCTAAAGTGATAGTTTCCATTTGAATATCACTGATCTTGTAGTTGTTATAAATTTCTTAGTAGTCGACTACTTGGGTTTGAAAATATGATAAAAGAAAAATAAAATTCTTTCAGATTAGATAAGTGTAAGATTTGCATAACGTATGTGAATAAAAAAAGCCAAAAAAGGCACCCACATGGTGTATATACGTTGTTCGTATGCAAATATTCAAAGCCTTAGAAAGGTTACTTGTGGGTGGCCATGATATATAAGCGTGCTAGAAACATACTTTATTGAGTATGTGGATTGTACGTTCTATGTTCATGGTCAACACTGGTAGATAGGCGCTGTCGCCGTGTTCTTGGTCTTGGATGTATTTGAAATTAGCAGTTAGCTCTTTAATTATTCTCTCTCACACATATATAAATTGTCTACAAGCTATGTATCCTCCATGGATCATGCTATGGGAAAGTAACAGTTTGAATTGAATTATCTCCCTTAAAGTCTTACGAAAGAAAATCTATCTATCAATTCTTGCATCATAATAATGATCCTGTAACTTTCAGATTAGATAAGTGTAAAATTTGCGTAACGTATGTGAAAAGCCAAAAAGGCAGCCACATGATGTACATTGTATATGCGTTGTTCGTATGCAAATATTCAAAACTTTAGCAAGTTATTAGTGGGTGGCCATAATATATAGGTGTGCTTGAAACAAACATTATTGAGTATGTGGAATGTACGTTCTATGTTCATGGTCAACACTGGTAGCTAGGCGCTGTCGCCGTACTCTGGGTCTTGGATGTGACAGATTACATCAATACGACAACTACAACTACGCGATGATAGAGTAAAGAATTTTCATGCAAAACTTTAACCAAATGTTACTTTAAAAGGGGCATAATGCAGTCTAGATCTACTGTAGAATTATAGGACTTGTCCTGCAAGCTCATGTGATACAGTTTGAGAGCAAAAGGATCCATTGTTTTAGGGAAAAGATATTGCATGCACAATTTTAACTACATATTTTAGTCCTAAAAAAGAAACAAGTTAGTACCAAATATAACATTTGGTTAGCTCTTGGGACAACGATTCAATACAATACCAATGCTTAGTTCTCAAAAGTCTACCCATACCAGTGTACTGTTATTCGCATTCACCATATTTATTTCTAACTTTCAAATAAAAACCGATGTGTACTTTACTGTTTCTAAAGGCTGAATGCTTACAACCGCAACGTTGCATGAATTCCACGTGCTTAAAACGCCACCTGGCGGTTACTGTATTCTAAACAAACCAAAATAATTTCCAGCTATTTCCTTCCTTTAAAGTAGAAAATTATGTCTACATAGATTTTCAAAGGCGCAAAATTTAAAACATTTTAAATATTGCATTTTACTACTAATGCATCCTAATGTGCGGCCATATCCCTTTGCTAGTCCAGCACAATTCAGTGAAAAATTGTTCTTTTCATGAAACTTTATTTATAAGTATTTGTAATGGTCCACAGCTTCCAGAATATTATTATCACCTGTTTTAGCGATGAATTCACTATGCTTTGCACGAACTCCGTGAAAAAGTATACTGTATTTGATAAGTTGATATTGATTAAAACTCCATTGCTTGCACCAGGTGTGGCATGTGTCCAGTAAAGATTGGAATTTTACTTCTGAGTCTGTAATGAAAACGATATCGTCAGCGTACGTCAGAATTGAAACCTAAGTATCATCTATTTAAATATCGTTTTTAGGTCATTTATCTCTTGCACGATGTCTCACAATATTTTCAAGTGTAAAACGATGGTCTTCACATGATCTGTTTGCTATGAACTCATTTCGTGCACTTTTTAAGATAATGTTTCTGCCATCCAGATAGTAAAGCATTCTTTCGTTTACTCATGCACGAAAATATGTTTATCCTCCTATAGTTCGATGACACACGTTTGTACGAATTCGGATCTTTCAAGATCGGGCAGATGACGGCTTTTCTCGAAAGTAATGGTATTATACTACTGTCAAATACTAATTGGAATAGTTGTAAAACGGCTTTACGCAAATTTAAATGCCAGGAACTTAAGTACACCACATTGTGTTTTGTCATAGCCGTAGGCCGAAACCGATTTAATCTTCATAAAAACACAAATTTGTTCAGTAGAGTTCGTTTGTCTTTTTGTTTATAATGTATTTAATGTCGCTTTAACAGTAGTTTAGTCATATCGCGACGTCACGCTCATTACAGGTGAAAGAAGACCCCGGGCGACCTATTTACACTATTTCAGGCACAGAGCGGGAAGGTATATTATGGGGGCGGTGGTCTAGACTAGTGGTGGGACCGTAATACGCCTCAGGATCGAAGAGTCATGGGTTCAAATCCTAACCGGACCATCGGCATTTTCTGGGCAGAAAATTAATTCCTCATGTGCCTCACTGTGTATAAAAGAGTACCTGTGAAGGTCTGAGCCAATGTGCCGTGGCTGAGATTTGGACCATCTGTTAACAGCCAACATACAACCTGATGACCGAGGCAATAATATGTAAAGTATCTTCGCATGTATGTCCAATATGAATAAGAGTGCTATATTAATGTGGTAAAAAAGTGAGCGCCCTGTGTAGAACCACCTACCTACTGCAAGCCAAATGGAAGGCTTCCTCACTTGAAACATCGAAGTGCCCAGACCGGCATTCGGCCCACAGCAGTGAGGACTGCGAGACTGCGACTGTAGGCCCCTACTCAGTACAAATATTCATGTTCATTTCTATGTTCGGCGAATATAACGGATCCTCTAGTCGATACTCAGACATCTGTGTGTGTATCTTGCAAGTATAAGTTGCACGTTGCCGACATCATTGTTGTCACCACATATATATAATTTTTAAAACTCCGTCTTCCAGCGATCACACAATGTCTTATTTGGTTTGACATTTGCTTCCAAAGTCGATGCCTGGAAAATGATAAACACGTTTGGATCTAAAAATATGATCTGTGATACGTCACTTGTGCCCATCATCTGTAAAAAAAGGTGTAAAGTACCGACAGCTAGGGCTTTTATCCAACGGATAATCCGATTTGTTAAAAAGCAAACCAATTGATCTGGCATAATTTGATTTACGATATAGCTTTAGTCAGTTACAAACCATCAATCGATAATTTTCTAGCAATATTTTGAAACCGAGACTTTGCTGAGTTTTCGCGGTGTCTGTTGGGTAGGCAGAAGATTGATCAAAGTCATGCAAAAGTAGAGCTGTGTTTATATCAAAGTGAAATATTTGCCGAAAAGAAAAATAGATACTAACTCAAAAATGATTGTTTCTAATACGGAGACAGCTGATATCTGTTATTTGTTAATCAGGGTCGTCCCAATCCACCCGCTTACGTCAACGTAAACAAACGCTCATTCAGGTATGGAACAATATTCCACAAGTCAAATCTATGCGCCGACAATGCACTGTAGTGGTTAACCGAAGAGGTGGTCATATCCGATGCAAAGTGTTATTTTTGCTTTTAACCCCTACCTCACTTGCTCAAGCTTTTCCGCATTTTGTGTAAATTTTGTTTATCATATTTTCACCAGTCGATGTATTATGGAACACTTTTGAAGGCAACAATATTTCGCTCTATTTTTTTTAATCCAACTGTGTTCAAGCAAATTTTGCGGAAGTTTCTGATTCTGCTAAGTATATATAATTATGCTAATAAAGTGTTAATTTTAATATTATTCTATGTTTTGAATAATGTCAAAACATAGAATGATCATTTCGTTGGAAAAAGCAGCACTTTCAAAGAAGACAAACTTAATTCATTTAAAACATGCATTTTATGTAGTACTTTTGAATACCTTAGAGGAGGACCCGTGGCCGTCTGGTTATAGTCATGTACTTGCAATCTCTCAGGCCCGCTGTGGGTTCGAATCCCGGACTGGGGACTTCGGATTTTTCAGGTGAGGAAGCCTTCCGGCTGGCTTGCGGTATTTCGGTGTTTCTACCCGGGTGCTCTCTGTGCCTGAAATAGTGTACAGAAGTCCGTGGGATTTTGTCCACCAGTAATGGGCTGGACGTCGTGATATGACTGAATACTGTTAAAGCGACTTTAAATTCCAAAACAAACAAAAACAAAACAAATGAATACCTTTGATTTTATTTATCATTAGATAAGCAGTCAATTTCTCTAATAGAAGCAAGTGGAACATTATTGAAAAACTAATGTCCCTCTACGGCAAAGCCCCTCGTTGACTGAATGTCGTTTGGAATTGAGCTTAGACTTTGACTTAGCACTATTATTCACCCTTAACCTGCTAAGCACGACCGTGATAGAATATGCAAACAGCTTGGATCAAGATTAGACGCAGAGCAGCTCGGCGTCTAATCCGGATCGAAGCTATTTGACACTCGGTCTTTTGTTTCTCCAAATATTGGGCGAATCCGAAGGATTTTAAAGCAGACGACAATTTTTTTCAGCGGGCTAAGGGTTAAGCTCTGTTAGACTGAATAAAACTGCAGATTATATATTATCTGAACTCTCCATCTCTCAGACGAATGTCTTCTTCAACAGAAATAATGAAACGATATTCAAGAATTTTAGAATTTAGCAGACGACATTTGCGAATTTGGCGCCGAAAGGGTTAAACTGGACTCGTAGATAACACCGAATGTAAGGCAATGCTATATATTGCTTGTTGCATTAAAGTATCTTTAACAGTGATTGAATCTGTCGCATCTAAATTGAAGCTTCAGGTTAGTATTAATGATAGCATTTATTTCACTTCCAACATAACGAAATTTCTTTGATGAAATTATCTGATTGATTCTTCGTGCCTTTTTGAAATTACAAGTGCAGGCATCGACAGATAACGTGTCTTGCTTAAGGAAACAACGCGACATTGTCCTGAAAGGCTTTGAACTGATAACCCTTTGTTCTTAACACAACACACTCGTATCTACTCGTCTATCTCCGAGAAGTATCAGAGATGTGATAGTTATCATGTAATAATGTACAATCGTAACTAATCGGCAATGTCCGGGAAGTCTCGGCGACCCACTATAGCGCCGAGAAAAACCTCGTAATTGTGTAGGGAACTCATCGATCTTCGGGAAGTTTGGAAGATAGACCGCGAAAATAAGAGTAGAATAATGTGACAATTTATTCATACAACCTTTATTTCATCACTTTTTGTATCAGTGAACTATTTTTGACGAAGTGTTTTATATGAAATTTATCATGGGTTTAGTGAAATAACTCTACGGGTGATTTTGTTAAAGACGATAATATTGAAATAAATTGTCACAAATAAATCATTTACATACTAAATCCTAATGATTTCGAACGTTAAATCACCTTGCATCGGCTATAACCGGAAATTGCATGATTCATGCAAAACCCGCCGAGTCATACATCGACGTTCGGACCTCTTCACAGAGATAACAAGAATATATTACTACGAATATTCCCATCAATGGAGAAGAACAACTTCGCTATCTCCGTAAGGCTGATATAAAGATTTATCTTCTGCTTTCATCCCCCAAGGGAGACAATTTCCACGGAAACGCGATATGTCAAAATGAATTATGAAGGAAACTCATAAAAGTCTTATCAGTGAATATTGTTACTGTCTGAACTAGCACTTCACTTAGAGACTATGTGTTAAACGCTAAACTCAGCGTGGTCTTACACGACAGGACGTCCACTCTACATGTAAGCTGTTTTAGTGACTCTCTATATTCATTATCAACATTACAAAACAATCCGGAAGCTACATTTGGGTGTTATAAAAAGAAAAACAAGTTCGAACAATATGTCAACCTCCATGTCTGTGACTGTGCAACATTTATTGTGCATAATTCTAAACCAGCTGGCTTGCGATAGATCGGTGGTTCTACCCGGGTGCTCTCTGTGCCTGAAATAGTGAACAGAGGTCCTCCGGGGTCTTCTTCCACCTGCAATGAGCTGAACGTCGCGATATGACTGAAATACTGTTACAGCGACGTTAAATTCCAAACAAACAAACAGACAAAATCTGAACATTGGTGCTGTATTTATTTTCGGAAATGACGTACACTAAAACCGAAGTACTCAAAATGAGTCTCCGAAATACCTAACAGCGTATTGAAAGTTTGACATTGTGATTCAGTAATGTTTGCTAGTCGAAGACGGACTAACTGTTATTTTTTTGTCATTTAATACAAGGTTATATTCGAAGGCAAAACATTACCAAGAAGTAGTGATTGTCGTTTCCGTATACTTCGTGTCAGATTATTTCCACAGTGACTGCTATAGCAATAAAATCAACAATTTGTGCAATATTTTGAGGCTTGCATGAAGCTTAACTGCTCTTTGACGAGTTTACGATCTGAAAAGCATTTATTACAATCTGCTCACAATGGTGCAACGATAACACATTGAAAAGCTGAACTAACGCTAAGGGTGAATTCGAATGAAAACAAAATGTGACACGTTCGTAACTCGGGTTTTCTATCTACAATTGTGCACAGCACTTAAGTTTACGATTTGCGATTTTATTATATTTGTACGCCATTCAATGATATAGAACAGTAAATATTTTAGAGATTGGAGATTTCAATTCTAAATGCATTTTATTTCAACTCTAACATTTGACTGGCATTTTCTTAAATGTATATCTGGTTTGGCAAATGGTTATCATTAGAGATACAGATTGCGATATTGACTGTTTCAGTAACATAAAATGAAACATTGAAAAATCATTTATGGCTACTTACAAATATCTTAACCACAGCACTATGCTCGTTTTCGTTGTATTCTTAAGTATGATGTACTGTGAAATTTTGCGACATGTTTTTTTAATTAGGATTTTTCAACATCGGTATGGCATGTGAGGATTGCTGTGGCTTGAATATTTCACTGTACTCTTGATGGTCAATCATACTTTTTCATAGTCACAATTGTTGGTAAGTAAGTATAAACATAATAGAAAAAAATTAATTTAATTTAATTGGTGCATTGACCCACCTCTGAAATAGCTGTTTTACTTATTGGATTTTCTACTTCGGTTACGCCAGCAAAAAAGCTACATTTGTATTTTGACTTTCGCGTGAAAATATTTTATTTGGCAATGTCCAGAAAACGATTGCGATGCATTCTGGTTACTGGGTTTTCAAAACAGATTGCCCGGTTCCACCCAGAACTATGAGCGGATCGGCATGACAAAGGTAATTTACTACCTAAGTAGGTGGCGCTTTGAAAATCAAAGTACAAAGACATCCGTGCTCTTAAAATAGACGGGGATTCGGTTTTCGGTGAAATTAACACTTACGCTTTCACCGTTTCTACCTAGATCAACAGATGATGTCTGTTGTACAAAAATATACTTTCTCAATCTTTTGGACTAAAAGTTCTATGGCAAATATTTTTCTCCATTCTAGAATGACTGACCATCTGTCAAATTAACATGAATTTAATCGAAGTGAAACTAAAAGTTACGTATTCTAGTTGCTCACTAAAATTTGTTTGGTTCAACCATTCGGTGCGAAGCTTGAAAATATCGTCTTTTAAAAAATACTTTGACCGTATTGCAAGGAATGCAATGTATACTTTGAAATACTTTACAATAAAATCACGTCGATTTCTATTATTAACTAAAAATATATATTCTACATACTATTTATGCCGCCTGTCTTAACAGTTGCCAGAATTGGAAAGTTTCATGGCGCTGCCTTCGAAACCAGTTTATGCTTAAAGTTTAATAAAACAATATTGCGATAAATTACTGCACATTATTGACCTATATTGATTTTAAAGGTGACCTAAGGATGATTGTGCGTATTAGCCCATACATTTTACCGTACGTAAGGACAGTACCACTATTTAAAGAAAAGGGAAATATAAATTCAGAAGCAATAGATTTAAGTCGTTGCTTACTTTCACCATTCCTTTGGTAACTGTTTATGTTAAGCCATTCCCCAATAAAATACAGTAGTGAACTAATAAAAAAACGAACGGACGAATAAATGGTCAAAGTTCTCCTTTTGTATCGCATTTTCTTCAAAACAGCTGCACAAAATGTTTCATGTCACGTTTCAGTAAAAGTTAATCATTCTGAGGACCATGATACTGGCGTAAGTCTTAATATAAATAATGCTGTTTGCATGGGAAAGAATCATAAATCGACAATTTTACCAGCTTGGTATCCATCTTATGCCAGATAATGAGCTTAGAATGTGAGCTTGAGAAAATACCAGCTTATACTTGCATCACGAAGATTTACCAGTGTCTGCTACTCACTGTTCTTCTATGCGGGAAGAAAATGTTCTCAATAAAGAACAACTGCTCGATGAAGAAGCAGCAATAGGAAAGAAAAACGATGATGTGAGTCTTACAATATGCACCGAACCAAACATCAATAGGTATGAAACATGGTTGAAATATGCAATGTTGAGATACGTTTGATAATACGAGTTTTAAATACCACACATATCGCACTACGAATTTCACTGGATTGTTGCAGCTTTAGACTCATCTTAGCTATCAAATATTCTGCGTTACAACAAATATTCCGAATCTATTTGTTTGACTCAAACTATGAAAAACTAACATCTTGTGTTAGAAATATCAACTAAACTAAATTTTAATTTCGAATATTCGGTAATTTCAGGTATGCGATTATTCATTATCATCGTAGTATCATGCATGAAGATGTATTCGATCAGAGAAGTATAAAATGCATATTTTCGATCATTAATACAATTCATTATTGTGATTGATTCGTTAAATCATTGGAGGGCGCTGTGGTGTTGATGATATGGTATCCGCCTTGCGTTCAGGAGGTTGCGGGTTCGAGTCCCAAAGGGGCACTTTCTTATGACCTCATTTCACACCAAGTACTGGTTTTAACCAGGAAACGGAATCGAAAGTGTTACTACTAGCCAAAGGCTTTTAACATAATCGAACTAATATAAATAATCTTAAACTAAATCATTAACAGCACGCACCAAACCTTTTGAGAGGTAGAATTGGATACTGATATTAGAATCATTATTTGGAATTCA
>JAULCC010034220.1:0-15320 GCA_032358795.1 Nuttallia obscurata | reverse complement strand
CTGTAATGAGCTGGACGTCGCGATATGACTGAAATACTGTTAAAGCGACGTTAATTCCAAATAAACAAACAAACAAATACCTTGAATACAGTAAAGAACTGAAAAAGGAATACTATGAATACAGAAAAGAACTGAAAAAGGAATTTCATAAATACTGAAAATATCTGAAAAAAGAAATGCCATAAATACAGACAAGAACTTAATTAGGTATACCGGTAATACAGAAAAGGACTGAAAGAGGCATTATCAATGACATGAAGTGGACAAAGCTTAATTGAAATTGATGATCTATCTGAAATCAATGACCATTCCAAGTTTTACAAATTCAAGGACATAACACTGGATTACTTCAAGCGATTTGGCTGGTGATCGAACTTGACAGAGATATTATATCAACAAACATTTTCAGATAGTTTTGTTGAAATTGAATGAGAAATGTTTAAGTAAGAGAATCGACAACGCTTTTTCTTTTTGATTCCTCTGTAATCTACACTTAATCCTAAAATTGTAATTTTTACTAATTCAAGGACCATATTTCTAAAGTCCTGAAAGTGATTTGGCTGGTTATCAAACTTGACCGAGATATTTAACCAACAAACATTTTCAGCAAGTTGGTTGGCAATTGGACGAGAAATGTTAAAGTTACAGAGCGGACAAGATTGCTGCCCGCCCGAAATGGATATTCCCATAATACGCCCCGTCTTAAGAACTGAAAAAGAAATGCCGTTAATTCAGAAGAGAGCTGAAAAAGGAATTCCATAACTACAGAAAGGACTGAATGATAATGCCACAAATAAAGAAAATATTTGAAAAAGGAATTCCATACATACAGAAAATAACTACACAAGAATACCATAAATAAATAAAACAACTGAAAAAGGAATGTCATAAATAAAGAAACGCAAAGAATAAGGAATACTATAAATACAGAATAGAACTGCAAAAAGGAATGTCATGAATACTGAAAATGACTGAAAGAAGGGATGTCATTAAAACATAAAAAACTGAAATAGGTAAACCAGTAAATACTGAAAAGGGCTGAAAGAGGATTTATCAATAGCATAAAAATGACAAGGACTGATAAAGAATACCAAAATCGCGGAAATATTATTTTAAAAGACATGAATGATTTTTTCAAAAGACAAATAAAAGTTAACAATAAACATTGACAAGATAGGACCAGGAATACCATATAAATACTGAAAACGATAGAATACGTAAGATAATGAAACTGTTCTGAAGTAATAATTAAAAATACTGAAACAGATACATTTCAAAAAGATGCATATAAAATGAATCCCCACACAAATAAACACACACCCATAGCCCCAACACACAATTATATATATTATAAACAAATAGACTCTACAGATATCATATCGCATAACAGAATGTCCAATGACTTTTGTTAGGTAGAAATATACATCATTAGGCATTTGGTAAATACAACAACAACATAGAATAAAAAACCATTCAGTCTAATTAACATTGGGTTTAAATACAATACAATGCAATGTTTATTTCGTAATTTTGGCCTTTGGTCCATATTACAATAATAATAACACTATGATTTTTATCTTGAGTGATCATTCATATAGTACAAATACTACAATATATGCAAAATATTAACTGAACTTAGGCAAACAAAACGTAATTAAGGTCTTCGATATATGGTCACAATGTACTGGTTTGAATTTTGTCAGTACAAACACTAACTAGTACCTAGGTAAACGTATGCATGCACCTTATACTTAAATAACAACGTATAGCAACATATGAAACATCATATGAGCAATTGTGTTTCAGTGTAATAAGAATATTCTATGATTGTTCTCAAACTGTATCTTTTTATGTTACAATGATAAATTCAGACATTAATTACTGTGCTAATCAACAAACATCAGTGAGTTGAATAGGTAAGTTCTACTCTTAACTGATATCAAACTGTTTATAGACGGTATCGAAAAAAAATGAACTTAGTTCTCAAATATGATATTTGAGTCGAGAGTTTGCATGGTTTAACCCTTTTGGCGCCAACTTGTCGTCTGCTAAATTATAGATTTCTTAAATATTGTTTCGTTTTATCAGTAGACTGTTTTAAAAGATATTTAGCTAAATTGTTGGGTGGGTGGGGTGCAAACAATGTATAATCTTTAGTTATATTCAGTCTTAGATGGGTTTATAATAGTTTAAAAATATGCATTTTGCCTATGACGGTGAAAGGATTAATGCAATCATTATATTTAAAGCGAAGTGTAAATTATATTGCTTATTGAGCCGTTATGTGTCATACATACGGTCACATGTAGTTTAAGGAAGACTCCAGATAAAACACATTCGTATAATCATACTCGTAAATATTAAGACAGTACTTACTTTTTGCCCATACAGGGAACTCGGTAGCAGTAACCAGATTTGTAACAAAAAAGAGCACCACTCCAATTACAGCTCCAAAAACAAACAGTATACCCCATCTGTTACGTGGTTCGTCAATGAAACTGAAAGGCCTGTAATAAATATGAGCAATAAATTTCACGTTTATGATATTGACAAGATGAAACCCATTTCCATAACATGTGTATAATTGAAATTGCCTATGTAATTTTCGAATATTCATAAGTATAGTCGATTGAAGTTGACCAGGACGTGAGTTTTCTAAAATAGATATTTCAAATAAATACGGTTCAGTTATGTTGTCGAGCATTCCGAATTTACAACGTTAAATTAAGATACCATTTTTCTCGTGAAATGAATGATCTATTACAGCTTGTAATTAGCAAATGTCATCCATATGTTGCAGGTAAATAGCACCTAATGAGAAAAGTCTGAGTACACATCGTACACCTCATTTAAATCACTACCATAACAACTCATATAAATTGTACCTTCTATAGAGGACTTAATTGGCTTTACCTGTTGTCAAATTAATACAATTTTGTATAAAATATTGCTTAAACCAAATTGTGTCTGAATTTTTCTGTTGATAAGAGTGTCCTCTTTATTTTGATTTGCTGCGCCTTTCAACAGTTTTACATTAAAACTGACAGGACATTTAAAACAGGGTATGTACGGTAAGCCGTAGACATACGTATAACTACTCACTTTGTTACATGCTGGTGTCGTGATAAATATATATATATTTCACTAAAACATGTATTGATGTGAACGTATCTGAAATCGGATACATTTCAAATATCAATTATACAAAAATATGTCAGAATTCGGGAAAACCCATCGGGCAACATAGATTGACAAATTCAGGAAATAAGTTACCATCATTTTACATACAGTCGGCAACGGTGGTCAAAAATATAATTTATAACATACAACATTCATCGGAAATAAACTTACATAATACGAAATATGTATTAAGATCACTTCCCTTCGATTCAACAATTGAGAGAATGACTTATTTACATGAAAAATAAACACATTAATATTAATGATATTGCAGATTGTTACGCCTTTCAAAACCTTTACAAACTTAAATAGCTAATGTTTTCTCTATTTTCATTTTCAGACTTCAGAAGCTCAGTAAATTGTAATATTTAGGTGATTCCAATAAAACTTCTTTACGTACATTCTTCTTGTATAAGTGTATAAACGGCATTCATGTAAAAAGTGTAATTCATCTTCTAAGACGTTTACATATCTGACATTTTCTTTTATTCTTTCCTTTACATGAAGTTTTTATCATACAAGCTACCTGACAGGTGCCGGTCGTCCACTGCATACGTCTGGTTGGATATTCCTGCGGTGCTCAAGGAATGACAGACATATTGTTATCATTACCTGCAATAAATAATTGTTATTGTAGTCACTTAACTGAAGAGTTAGATTATATCATAAAAGTGTATTTAACTGAGTCGTCTTTTTGGACAACTTATAGCTAAAAAGAACTTGAACCGGTTCTTAACAAACATGTGTCCTGAATATAATGAATACTTCATGCAATTCAAACATATAACGAACCAGTCGTACCTTCAGGGCCATAGAAATTGCCGACGTAATCAGAGTTACAAATAATGGAAATCTTAATGGATGTCAGGAGGTATAAATACTTACAGCTGGGATAAGAAACCAGTGAATGTTTGTCGTGTATACATTCTCATTCAACACCGTGTCATTACAGTACTTCAAGAACGGATCTTCGTCCGTGCTATTATTCATCCTAGTTTAGTGTTGTCTGGAAAAAAGTACAAATTCATTTATATTCCACGAGCCGTAAAGGCGTATATTAGAATTAGTTCTACAAACAAATTTCTTTTAAATGTTGCATATATCAAGATCAAACTTTTCCAAACAAAATGACATAAAGAAAAGAATGGATCATCAGGCTTGTTCCGGGGTTATAACCCATTGTGTGACCCAACCGTAAGGCCCTTTCAGGCGAATCAATTACATTAAGAATATAATTTAAAATATGTGTTCTTACTGTTCAGATGCATAACTAACCTATTTCTATACATTTTATTGATTGGAATATACTAATAAAGTGTTGTAAAGCACCAAATCTGTTTGAATTTATGTTCTTTAGAAAACAATATACCCGGTATGTTATTCATGACAAAATTAATTTCAAGTTGCGTCAAGTGTAGGCAGCAGAAATTTGTGCTCTTGATAATTTGATGATTGTGTAAAAACGGAAGACTTTAGAACCAGGATTGTTTGCATAGTGCTAGAGGAATATATGTAGACAACATTTGTGTGATTTTAAATTGGATTCATTTATTCGATAGTGAATTTTATTCGATAGAACAATCGGATGTACAATGAAGTAGACTGCTGTTACCTGTAAAATAGTTTATGTCATTTTAGTGAACACAAGTGAACACAATCTCATAAACATAATGTGCTTAAGAAAATACAAAAGAGACCAATTATTAAAGTTGGGAAACATACCCAGAAGGATTTCACGACCGGACAAAGAAACATTGAAAATATTAAAGGATTGCGATATTTTGACATACAGATCTGCCAGAGGCGGTCATTATCGGCTTACCCGAAATTTGGATGACAACCAAGGGATTAATTTGGAAAATATTACAATATTACCTGAAGCTATTCCAACTGTAATTTCAACAGGTAGATCAAAGCCTAAACAAAAACTCAATAAAGAAATGCTGGATTCTAGGAGAACAAAGAACTTATCCTACATTAAATATAAATCTCAAACCATAGTTAAGGCCAGAAAAACATAAAAATTTGTTTCATAAGCCCAAGGTCCTTGAAAAACAAAACAACATCTTTTAGTCACTTTATACGTTCGAATAATCTATATCTCATTGCTGTGACTGAGACACGGTTAGGCACCTACATAGATAAAGCATGTCTTATTGAACTGTTGCCGGATGGGTATGAAATCAAGCATTTGCCACGCCCAGGTAGAAAATGAGGAGGTGCGGGTGGCCCTGATCTATAAATCGGTGATTGATGTTAAAATAGTGTCCTCAACCAATGACAATATATTTTCGACATTTGAACATATTGAGTGTAATGTTAGTATCAACAGCTATACAATGCTTATGGCCGTTATGTACAGACCTCCTCCATCAAAGAAAAATGGCTTGAATGCAAGAGTTTTTCTGGATACTGATTGGTCCGATTTCTTATCAAAATTTGCGACAATTGACAACAATGTCATTATCACCGGTGATCTGAATTTTCATTTGGACAATTCTTCTGATCGCAACACCATCAGATTTAAAAGTGTGCTTCAATCTTGTGTTATGTATCAACATGTGAATGGGCCAACCCACGTCCGAGGTCATACCTTAGACGAGATAATCACTAGAGACACGAAAAATATGGTATCTGAAGTTGTAGTGACCGGTCCCGGATTATCAGACAGCTTTGGCAAAATAGCCAAGGACCATTTTGCAGTAATGTTCAATGCGCTTGCCGCGAAACCCCTCCGGTAAAGAAACAGTAACATATAGAAAATTTAGGTCGATTGACGTTCTTACAAAGCTGATATTCTATCATCCGATCTTTTGAAATTGTCACAGAGCACATCAGATGCAGACACGCTTGTCTCATCATACAATAGCGAACTTTCAGATTTAATAGATAACCACGCGCCTTTGTGTTAAAAAACAATCACATTAAGACCATCTTGTCCCTGGTTCACAGAAGAGCTGCATGGTGCCAAACATGTGAAGCGCAAGTTAGAACGTAAATGGCAGATTTCAAGACTCACAGTTGACCACTTAATGTATAGGAACCAATGCACAATAGTTAACAAAATGTTGAAAAAGGCAAGAATTGATTATTTCTCAGAGAAAGTAGAATCAAGTCAAAGGGACAAAACAAGTTTGATTAAAATAACGAAACATCTATTGAATGGCCCAAGCAAAGTTTTACTTCCATGTGGAAAGTGACCTGAAGTACTGGCACAGGAGTTCAGCGATTTCTTTATAGATAAAATAGAAAAAAAACAGATTGAACATTTCATTTCATCATCAGAGTGAAACAGTTCCTCCAGAAGGTCAACGCACAGAACTACGTGATATTGCGCAAATAGATAGTTTCTCTCCAGCAACAGAGGAGGAGGTGAAAAAGCTTGTTCAACAGTCAGGTAAAAAGTCTTGTGACTTAGACCCTCTTCCTACATGTCTTTTGAAATCTTGTATAAACGAACGTCTTCCGATTTTGATGAAAATTATTAACAGCTCTCTAGAAAGTTCGATCGTGCCTAAATCACTTAAAGCATCACGAATAAGGCCATTGTTAAAAAAGCTTAGTCTTGACAAAAACATTCTCAAGAACTACAGACCAGTATCAAATTTGCCATATCTCTCAAAAATCCTAGAAAAGGTGGTAAACAGAAGAATTGAGGAACATCTGACAAACAATCAATTACATGAAATAAACCAATCAGCATACAGGAAATTTCATTCAACTGAAACCGCATTGGTAAAAGTTTAAAACGACATTCTTGAATCCCTAGACACAGGTGATGTTACAGTACTCGTGATGCTTGACCTGTCGACTGCATTTGACACCATTGACCATGACACCCTTCTTCAAAGAATCGAATTTGACTTTGGATTTGCCGATAAACCTCATCGATGGGTAGCTTCATACATAACAGACCGCTACCAAACGGTATGCATCTACGGCAATCTCTCTGAACCGGTCCTTATGAAATTCAGTGGTCCTCAAGGATCAGTACTGGGCTCAAATTGTACACGATGTACACTAAGCAGGTCTGGTCTATCTGTAAAAACCACGGTCTAAACCACCATTTTTATGCAGACGACTTCCAACTCTTTATATCGTTTGAACCAGCTGATCAGGCATCAAAGGTAGTGACAATCACCCGTGTTGAACAATGCCTAAAAGAGATCATCTCATGGATGAAATCAAACATGTTAAAAATTGAATGCAGACAAAACTGAATTAATTCTTTTTTTCCAGTCAGAAACACTCCAAGCTTGTTGAAAATCTAGAACTGAAATTTGGAGATTCGAGCATCAAACCATCATTAACTGCTCAAAACCTTGGTGTTACACTTGATTCGAACATGAACATGGACCAGCACGTAAATTCGGTGACTCGAACATGCTATGGCCAGATACGACAGATTTTATTTATTGTTTTTGTTTTTTTTGAGCTTATTTCATTCGCATGTAGCATTTTAAGACATTTTATGTATGTTCGATTTTTGCAAGATATGATTTTCACTTGAAGTGGTTAAATATGTTAAAATATGTCATTTTGTGATTTCTACATATCTGCGATATGTCACATGTTTAATTGTGAAGCACCCTGAACGTATAATTTTTTATGTAAAGGGCGCTCAACAAATCTGGTATTAAAATAATAATAATATAATAATTGAAGAAAAAACAACCATATCTTGTTTTTGGTAATTACAGATTTAAAAAAGAACCATATATGTATATTGAATACAAAACTAAACAATAAAAATGAAAAAAAAACATGGGGTATACATGTCACAGTGTATCGATACCTATAGGGGTGAGTTGACTTTGCAGTGGCGGCCGGATAGCTCAGTCGGTAAAGCGTCGGTACGGTAAACCGAAGGCCCCGGATTCAAGCCCTGGTGTCGGCTGCAACTTCTCTCACCTGGTAACATTTGGCGCCCAACGTTGGGCTGTGACTGATATAACTCCGATATCCTCTCACTTGAATCTCAGTGCCTGAATTTCGAGTTA
The DNA here is from genome assembly GCA_032358795.1 of Nuttallia obscurata. Classification (NCBI taxonomy): domain Eukaryota; kingdom Metazoa; phylum Mollusca; class Bivalvia; order Cardiida; family Psammobiidae; genus Nuttallia; species Nuttallia obscurata. The sequence goes on along the minus strand of JAULCC010034220.1, from coordinate 7,140 downwards.
GTAGGCGAGTATGTCACAGTGTATCGATACCTATAGGGGAGAGTTTAGTTGGCAATGGCGGCCGGAGATCTCAGTCGGTAGAGCGTCGGTACGGTAAACCGAAGGCCCCGGATTCAAGCCCTGGTGTCGGCTGCAACTTCTCTCACCTGGTTACATACAGGCTATTTTTTTCACTTTAAATCATAACACTTCATAAAGAACCCGAAAAAATCGTTGTTTGTTTTGCTTTTTAGAAAACGAACCTCTATAAAAAAAAAAGAGACTATGCCAAAACTGTTTATTCACAAATTTAAACTTACTTTTCCTCCAAAAAGTTACAAAGTTTTGGTGAAAAATGTCTGTAAATACAATAAAACGCCACACTTTAGTAGTTCAAGTTGCCATAGTAACGTCTAAACCAAGAAAGTCAGATCCACAATATCAAATATAACATATATTGCTGCAATAACCTACACTTATCAATTAAACAATAAACATAGCAAGAAAGTACAAACATTTGAGATTTTATACTTTTTAGCACAACATCGTTCATTAAAACGTATCTGTACTTGAAAATACAATACAAAATACAAAAAAAAAAAAACAGCATGAGGGTCATGATGGCCCTGGAGGCGCTCACTTGAAGATTACAGCCATTTTTTTATAGACAACAGGGAAGAAATTTCCCATATAGATTTTATGTGCTAATATCTTAGATTTAGCATTTATAGTTTCAGAGAAGAAGATTAATAATTTTATCAAAGGAACGCTTATTTCAAATTAATATCTGGCCACTAGCTTTAGAGAAGATTATTTAAGATTTACTGTTTGTTTGTTTGGACTTTAGCGTCGCTTTAGCAGTATTTCAGTCATATCGCGACGTCCAGCTCATTACAGGTGGAAGAAGAACCCGGGGACATCTGTACACTATTTCAGGCACAGAGCCCACCCGGGTAGAACCACCGACCTACCGCAAGTCAGCTGGAATGCTTCCTCACCTGACAATTCCGATGAGCCCAGACCGGGATTCGAACCCACAGCGGTGAGGGGCGGAGAGATTGCAAGTCAACGACTTTAACCACTCGACCACGGAGTCCCCTTTAAGATTTACTAAATACATGTAAGGATAGCTAAATCCGCGGCCCCCCCCCCCCAACCCCTGATCGCCATGATTTAAACTGATCAAATTATTTGAACAATCTTTGCAGAGTGTCACTTTAAAAACACTTCTGCTGAATAAATTTCAAATCTTGACACCAGTTTTGGAGAAGACAGTTTAAGTGTTCTCTATATAGATATAAGGAAAACTGACCCCGCCTTCTTGCGGCCATGTTTTTTAACTGATCAAAATAATTTGAACAATCATTGTAAAGGATATCCCGAGGAAAACTTCTGTCAATTTATTTTCGAATCTGGCCACTAGTTTTGGAGAAGACGATCTTTAAAGTGTTTCATTTCTGTTACCATGGTAACCAGAGTTCTGCATGGAATCAATTTTTTTGAACAACGGTATAAGAGGACAACCAAGGGAACATTTTTTTAAAATGTTTAATTAAAATTGGCCAAGCCGTATAGGAGAGCTAAAAGTAACTAAAAAACTGAATAAATTCTCCCTTAGAATAGCAATACAGCTGCGCATTACGTTTCGCACAAAATATTCTGATATACGCCTTTAAGTTTTTAAGTGACCTTCTGTTAAAATATATTAAGAAAAATTCAAATTGAATTAACACAACAGACATACACACTTTTATAGACATTGAAATATATAGTATTCAAAGCAAGCAGTAAATCATAAGTCTAAGACATTTCGAACTTATCCGACCAGTTAACACAAATTTGAGAAAGACATGTCTAGGGAAATGTAGTTTGCTATTCATAGACACATTCATTCGACTTTTATCAATTGCGAGTCAATCTCACTATAAGTTTTCATATTAAAGGTATAAATTGACTACTTCTATATTTTATACATATATCCATAAAAGAAATGAGTTACCGTTCGTTTAGATAAAACTGATATACAGGTATCTTAGTAATAATATTAATAGTCTTCTGAATAACAGCTTCATAATCATAACATTTGTATAAAATGTTGGTGTACATGTTTCAGGTGAATTACATTATTTACCAATTATTATAATCATACCACATCAATTAACGAGAGGGCCATGATGGCCCTGAAGACGCTCACCTGAAGATGGCAGTAATTTTTACAAACAACAGGGAAGGTTTCCCCATATAAATATATAAGAGTAATATCTTAGCTCTAGCATTTATGACTTTAAAGGAATAGATTCATGAATTAAGGCAAAAAAACACTTATGTTAAATTATTTTCAAATCTGACAACTATTTTTGGAGAAGAAGAACTTTTAAGTTTTCCCTGTATACATGTAGAAATACTGAACCCACCCCTTAGAGGGCATGCTTTTACATAGATCAAAATAATTTCAACAATCTCTGTAGAGGATTACCCAAGGAACACATATGCCGAATGATTAACTTGTTTTGTTTTAAGTTTTCACTATATACATATAAGGAAAAGTGACAACCGACTGAAAGCCATGTTTTTATATTGATCAGATCAAAATAATTTCAGCAATCTCTGTAGAGAATCGCCCAAGGAATTCTTATGCCAAATTATTTACAAATGTAACCACTAGTTTTTGAGAAGCAGACATTTTAAGTTTTAACTATATACATGTTAGGCAAACTGGCGGCCATGTTTGTTTACTGATCAAAATATATAACAACCTATGTAGAGGGTCAACAAAGGAACACTTATACCAAAGTATTTTGAAATCTGGCCTATAGTTTTGGAGAAGACAGTTTAAGTTTTCACTATATACTTATAAGGAAAACTGACTCTACCCCTGACAGCCATGTTGTTTTACTGATCCAAATTATTTGAACTATTTTGGTAGAGGGTCACCTAAGGAACACGTACGCCAAATTATTTTCAAATATGGCCACTAATTTTGGAAAAGAAGATTTTATAAGTTTTCATTATATACATTAAAGGAAAACTGACTCCATCCCCTGGCGGCCATGGTTTTTAACTGATCCAAATAATATGAACAAATTATAGGTCACCTAAGGAACATGTACGCCAAATTATTCTGAAATCTGGCCACTAGTTTTTTAGGAGAAGATCTTAAAAGTTTTTTCTTTCTGTTGCCATGGCAACCAGAGTTCTGCATGGAATCCATTCTTTGAACAACTTTGAAAAAGAACTACCCAAGGAACATTTCGGCAATGTTTTGATAAAAATGGCCAAACTGTTAAGAAGATGTCGTTTGAAGCAAATGTTGACGGACGTACGTACGGACAGACGACGGAGGAAGGCCGGTCACAATAGATCACCATGAGCCTTGGGCTCAGGTGAGTTAAAATGTTTTCAATCATGTTGAATGTCTCACCCTACATTAAACCTCATCATGAGCTACTACAACAGCATCCATCTGAGGTTCTCATCCCAGAATTTCATCACCAGCTGAATTGAACTACATTAAGGGATCGTCTCTGGCTGCATTATCTCCGTCATCTTGTTTGACATGGGAATAAACATGATCACCAAGGCGACAGAGAGAGAGACAAGGGGAACAAAGACGAGCAATGAGATACACCCATCATCATATCAGGGATTCCTGGATGATACAATAACCTCGAACACATGTACAAGCAAGATCGATTCTGAATTACCTTGATGAAACTATGAAGTGGACAAGAAATCTGTCCAAACCAGGCACGTCAAGAAACCTTGTAGTTCAAAAGAGAAAAGTCACAGACCGGTTCAAACTGTTCATCCAAAGGGAAGAAATTCCTTCATTTACCAAAAAGCCCAATCAAATGCCTAAAGAAATTGTATTACTCTTCACTATTAGACACGCCTAGTCAAGAAAGACTACAGAGGCAGCTGGAAGGAGGATTGGGAAAGATAGACAAATCCGATCTTTCTGAGAAGGTCTGGATATTTCAACATGATCTCCTGTCAAGGATGATTTTGCCACTCAAGGTGAATGTGATTCCCATCAGCTTTGATAAGACGCTAGAGAAGTCAGTTAGCAAGCACCTGAGAAGATGTGTTTGCCTCTCTCCATCCTTTACAACTATAGACCTATACAGCAAGTCATTCAAGCTAAGACAGATTTCATACATTTATGTATGAAATTTTTTCAAAACATCAGCTATTTCATTTCACAACACTCATGTGTTCACACTATAAAAGATAATGTACCGGTACCTATAAGTCATATTGGAAAAAGTACAGGGGTATATAATAAGGGTAACTTTCAGTGACTCCGAGTATATATACTCTGTAGTAAGTGAGTAATGAAACCGACTTACTCAGTCTACGAGGTCAATATACGATATTGACTATTTTTCGACTGTTTTTTTACCTTTAGTCTTGTCTGACCTGGCAGATTTTACATTATAGCAGTCTATTGTTTTTGTTGTTTTTGTTTTGTTGTTGTTACTTTGTTCGTTTGTTGTTGCTGAGTTTGGATTTTTTTAATTTTAGGGATGTTTTACGTTTAGTGTGTGTCGGGAAGGATGTGTGCGTTCAGATAGTAGCTAGACACTACATATCACACCCTAAAGAATTACTTCCGTGGTTGAAATATTACATCAGATAAATCCCATTTAAGCCCATTGGAGACGCATATCTTCTGCACTAGGGTAATCTCAATTTTAAGCAACAAAAAGGTACATATACAATGCGATATAGATTATCTGAGTACTAAACATTCTAACCTAGATAAGTTGATTACAGTTTTTAAAAAATAGCAACTTGCAAAAAGCGAATGTTTAGTTGTTAAACTGTATGAAATATATATAGAATTTAAATTTGAATTCACTAACATTTCTTAAATCTTGGTTAGTACATAAAGTAGAAACTTTAAAAGGCCGACGAGGAAGACAAACTACAAGATGGTGCTGAAATCATTGGTAGCAGACACCGGTTTCAGTATTTAGTTGCGAATTGGCCCCGGAGAAAATCATGAAAATTAGGCATATGTTGTTATAAACAGCACAGTTAAGATCTTAAATAATGTTAATTGTTAAAATCTTCCTATATATGTTGTTAAAGTAAGGTTTTCTATGAACGCTGGAAACCAGAGGGTGACTGGTACCCAGCATGTAATATGGGTATAGGCTAAAATACTAGCCTACCCCTTTCTGGTGCGGAAAGTATAAATAGAGACAAAATTTGACGGAGGCCTCAGTCATGATCCAATAGCCGAAAATCGATAGGGTCACGACATATTTTAGTTTTGATAGGAAGACAGGGTACAGGTATGGCATTCTCATTGCACTTTGCAAACGTTTATTGTATTTCCACTAAGACCAGCATGGAATCAGGAAATCTAGTGAATCGGGTTAAAATTGTCGTTTGTTTTCGCTGGGTTGAAACTTGAAAATTGAAGATTTCTTTGTCAAAGCAGTGATGGTTTTGCAGTTTCCTTTTGGTATATCAGCAACTAAGGGACATATCTTTGATGTAATAAGTATAAAGAGTTTGTCTATCTTTCTCATGTGTGTTTTGCAGATCTGGGCCCGCTTTCACTAAACTTCTCAAGTCGATCTCAAGCTCAACTTTGAGAAATCGATTATATTCGGATACCCTCAGTTTACCCCGAGTTGAAAAATGACAAAATTTGGCTTTCACTAACATTATTTGAGAAATGGGTCAGCTCAAACGTTCAGATGACAGTCATGTTTACGAAAGAGTGGCGATTTGGAGGATTTCTTCCATCAAGCGTACCTGGAGATAAAAGGTATGACATGTTCACTCCATTCTGTTTACTTTCTGCACACTTGCGTGTAAATAAGGCAAATTGCGCTTTCTTTTCGCCTGTTTCATATGGGTTGATCTCTTATCATACGGCGAATGGCAGGCTGTCTAGAATTATCTGTTTCTGTGATAATTTTATTAAATATCGGTGGAAAGTTGAATGGAATCAATTTGTAAGTATCAACCGTTCATGGCTATTTTTAAGATTTTACCAAATCTTTTGTCAAAACGTTTTTATTAGCAAAGGAATATGACTCGCGAAAACCTATAACACCTTTAATTTTGACGACGGAGGCCCATTTCTAAACTGTGATGGTGGCTAAAGTTTTATTCTATTGACTAACTATTAACTGATAATGAGGATATTAGTGTGTACAACAGGCAGCCGTGAGATACATTAGGTATCTGTATGTTTTTTTATCACCCTACTGTTTCGGTCTTGTATACGATCGTACCAAGTAACCTGACTAGGTTCTCAAAAGATCCAGCCCGGTTGATCGTTTTATTCATTATGCTTTGTTGACACCTTAAAATCTTTTTCTCTACAGAACAAACCAATGTTTATTGTAATGGGAATTCAAAGATAAATATATACCATTTTGATATATAATAATTCAGATGTTTGTATAGTTTAGATGAAATACTGTAAATAATCGAGTGTGTCATGTTATTTCATGTATTGCCATTATACTTACACAACATTGTAAAGATAGTAAGACATGATTTTGATTTTATATTTCAGATTATCCTGAATATGTCAAGTTTATACCAGACTGAAAGCAAAAGAAATGCAGAAATCTTTCAAAAGATCTCCTTTTACACTTCAATGGTGTGTATGAAATTATACTTTTATTGTTACTGTTACACCAAATGACATTACACTTTTATTATACTGTAACACCAAAAAATGGTTTAATTTTATGTTAACAGAATGTGAGACAGTATGTAATCTACACCTGTAATCAATCTAAATTGAGAAAATGAATTTAAAGAACTTTTTTCTACACATATTTAGGTACTTACAATAAATGTGAAAATCTGACAAACAATAGTTAATAAGTCTGCTATGACTAGAGAAAGAGGCCTCCGTGGTTGAGTGGTTAAAGTCGTTGACTAACAATCTCTCAGCCCCTAACCACTTAGGATTTTTCATGTGAGGAAGCCTTCCAGTTGGCTTGCGGTAGGTCGGTGGTTCTACCCGGGTGCACTCTGTACCTGAAATAGTGTGCAGAGGTCCCCAGGGGTCTTCCTCCACCTGCAATGAGCTGGACGTCGCGGTATTACAGAAATACTGTTAAAGCGACGTTAAATTCCAAATAAACAAACAAAAATGACTAGAGAAAGAGGAGCTGTTTTTATTTG
>JAULCC010034109.1:3754-15322 GCA_032358795.1 Nuttallia obscurata | reverse complement strand
GACCACGGGGAGCCCCTGTAAGTTTTAATTGTTTATGTGTCGTCACCTGGAAATGTATACTTGATTACTTCGACAAGTATTGCATACTAGACTTTACTGACATTTACTGTGTACTTGACTGCATTGACCGTTAATATATACTGAACTTTACTGACAGTTATTTATACTAGGTTTTACTGACATTTACTGCTTACATGACTGCATTGACAGATGGTATATAATTGGCTTTGCTGACAGCTAGCTTTTCTGACTAAACTGACATTAATTGTTTACTGGTGAAAATGAATGTATTGTATTCTGTACCATACTGTCAGAAAGTTCGTGCTACCAATGTAAACCTCCTGTATACGTATTATTCTGCCAGATAGAGGGTACTGCCAATCCAAACCTTCTCTATACTGGGCTATACTGAAAGTGATTATATACTGGTATATATGTATGTTGTCTTATCTGTCAAAAGTGTACTGTTTTGTTTATTTTTCACTGGACCTAGTAACAGAAGAGTTCGAATACTGATAATCACAGTGTTTTCTTTTTCGATGTAGTAAATTAGACATCAGGTAGCTTTATACATGGCAGTTCTATTGGTAACCTGAAGAAAATAGCTTGGATGCCAGATTGTAAAACTAAGTGAAATTTTACGGCCAACTATTCGGGAAAAAGCTAGCTTTTTAAAAAGTCATGAAATTTATTATTTTCTTCTGGAAAAACTCGAAATTTATCAAACGTTTCCACCAATCTTTCTTAATGAAACCACTGTATAGATCAAAATTGTTTGTGATAGTAAAAACATGTAATGCAAATAGCAATACCTTACTATAGACCACGCTGAGTGTTAGCTTATCATTATTTTTTTTTTCTTATACATTAGGGCACACAAGGAATCGAAGGACTGCCAGGAGAACCAGGAGAACTCGGAAATACGGTGAGTTCCATTGATATGGCTAATAATTTAATTAGACACCAAGTATCAACAAAACATACTCGAGTCATTACTATAAACCACAGGGTTTCAACATTACGGACCTAAACAATTACGTTTAACTGATAATTTCAGTCGCATTACCGTTTAATAAATATATAGTCTATTTCGTTTTGAAAGCCAAACATATTTATTTTGATTATGTATGTATAGATTTTTGTTTAATATCAGTACCACTTTACTGAATAACGTGTTTGAAAAGTATATTAGCACTTTATATCTTCTGATAGTTGTATTGAAAAGACTTGGTAAGTCTACAACATAATTGCAACCAATGTAGTTATATTATTATTACTTATTGTAGCTTTTAATGGGTCGTGACCATATTTTTCCATCTAAATATTGATAATAACAGATTAAACATAATCTGCGCTCATTCAAAGTATATTGATTTCAACTGAGGTTTTTAAATTGTCTTGATAAATTAAACGTACCATGTATTTTACTTTAATGTATATTATATTATTCCATTTATATACTGAGTCATACAATATCAGTTCTTATCTATCTTATATTATATAGTTATGACATCATCCATCTCTCTAGCTTAATTAATATTAAATCTATTCAATATTTTGTTTATTTTCTTGAAAGAAAGGTTCCTCTCATACCATTCAGTTTAATGCGGCGAAAGCCTGCATACTTTATTTGACCGAATAGGTACTGTTCTAAAACAAAACCTCGGTTGCAAAAAAAACAATAAGCAAACAAGCAACAGCTGATATTTACCTGGGTAGTACTGTTAATACGGCTGGCAATGGTCAAGACATACACTCCCAACTAATATAAACTCAACTCAGCTTAACTAGCTCTAAATAATATAAACTCAACTCAGCTCAGCTTAACTTGTTTGGGATAGATATAGGCAAACACCATGCAACTTGATATAAAACGTCTACACGAATATGGTACATGTGTAATACATATTTAATCACATGACAAATTCAAATGATATAGGTGACAAATCATATTTCTGAATTTCTTGTTTGTCCCATTTTAATTCCTTACAAAGAGTTATTTCTAATATTGAAATTTCAGGGAGACAAGGGTGACCCTGGACTCTTAGGTCTACAAGGCTTACCAGGACCTCAGGGACCTGCCGGTGAAATGGGTCTTTCAGGTCCTCCAGGACCCCAGGGACAACGGGTAGGTTACGTTACGTGGTCGATTTATATACAAAAGAGAAAAAGAAAACCCGTTACCTGCATAAGAACCTTTTGCCTGCTGAAAAATGTCGTCTGCTTAAAATGTCGTCTGCCTAAATGTCGGCTGAATGTTAATAGAGGAATTTGTGTGAAGCAAAAGTGTAGGCAATTTATATTAAAATACTCGTATTTTTTCCAAAAGCTTAAAAAGCAATATATAACTGATATCATTTCTTCTCTGGTTTAAAGTTCTCATAATAAATATTTGAACTAATAAGATTTAAAACAGTAAATTGTTCTTAAATCTGTTTACGTTGGCCAAGCTAAAATGCTAATTGCAATGTGCTTTTAAAATCGTTTAACACATGTCCCATTATAAAATGTGTCTTTATTCAATGCTTATGTAGTTCAACGGGACACTTCCGTGCTCATTTATGTACTCTGTTCTCATTTGAGTATGATGTTGCTTCTTTGAGAACACAGTGCTAGTGTTTGTACTAGATTGTGGTTTATTGAGGTGCATATATGCGTAGTTCATTTGGGTACGCTTTTGCTCATTTGGATGTGAGTTTTCTTATTGGGTTGCTCAGTTGGATACGTTGCTCCTTACTTGGGTATATTTTTGTAAAATAAAATGAATACATGTGTAGCTCAAATGTGTATGTCTTGCTTAATTTGGTATTCTGCTTAAAGAGACTTTTCTATGTAGTCTCTGACCTTTTAGTTAGATGTATATTTGGATAAAGACAACACCGAATGAATGCTTATTTTCACATATTCTGATTTCAGGGTCCAGAAGGAAGACGTGGCCTGTCAGGAAACGATGGTATTCCAGGACCGCCTGGTCCACAGGGTCCCCTCGTACGTATATTTGTATATATATATATATGTGTGATTATTGTTCATGCTGTCAGGGAATGGTTGCAAGGAAAGAGTTCTATTATGTTTTTAAAGAACAGGAACCAGATGCTTATTTAAAATGTTTTTCACGCACATTGTTTTTAGTTTCATTAACTTGTAAAGGAATTGCCCCGAAAGCTGAAATTAGTACTGCTTTCCTTTCAAAGCAGATAATGTACCACATAAAAAGTTACAAATACCGTATTCAGTGAAACGTCATCTACACCAGTAACTAGATCTTAACTGTACCACAGATTTTCAGTTCGATATAAAAACTTATTATGATTTCAATGTCTCAAAGGGCAATATTGTGGTAAAGAAAATAATCAATAGAAAAACTGCATTTTTTGATATTGACACTGGTGCATTTCTTTTGACTTGTTAAATAAGCCAACATAATTATCAGTCTTTTTCATTCTAATAACAGGGAAGGCGTGGACCTGATGGAGAAGATGGCAGACAGGGCATGCCGGGACCTGAGGGTCCTCCTGGATCTCCCGTAAGTTTTTCTATTTAGGTTTTTTTTATTTCTTTACATTTTTTATTTGTTGATATGGTAATATTTTGTTTCATTTGATATTTTGTTAATTTTTTACATTTTTCTGTTTAAGATATTAATGTATTTTTGTTTTTGATTTATTGTTGTTTACTTGCTTGTGTTACTGTTTTGATTAACTATTTAATGCACATTTTTGCTTTTGGTTTCCGTGCGTTTTAACTGCGTTGTTTTCACCATGTTTGTCTCTCTTTAAATGTTCAACCTTTCACTGATATTTATTCAAATAGTTAAATTTACTCCCTTTATTACATTTAACATGTGTTAAGCTAGTGGACAAAACTAACCGGTAACCGATCTGATATTCTTATGTATATTTCAGCAGTAGTTTAACAGATATTTGTGCTTAACAGAAAACTTATATCGAAACTCAATGAAGCAGTAGTATTTAATCCTACCGACAAACAGACAGTACAATGTTTGTCCAGTGAAATTTAAAATACATACTCTATGTCTTATTGATTGTTTCAGGGGCCTGCTGGACAGCCGATGTACGCCAGCGCCCTCCAAAGTTGGTTTGGAGCCAGTAGTTACAAGGGTGAAACATACCAGGTCTGTAAAAACATATACGTCATATATGTAGCATTGTCATAACATACGTCATACAAGTTGTATATACAAAAAAAATATGTAATGCTTCTGCCATACACGTTAAAATGTGTCATATTATAAAATTATGTATATAATACGTACGTAATAAATATTGCATTACAAAATAAATCATCATAAATGTAACTTAAACATTGACATACGTCATACATGTATAATTCACCATAACATACGTTGTACATGTAATTTGGAAAGTGACATATGTAATTTATTCCGCAAAGACCAAAACAGACATCATAAATATAGCATACATCTTAACATGCATCATGCATTAAGCGTTCACCATACCATAAGTTACCTGTTTTTCCAATTGCATCACAAAAAACCAGTTTTGTCTTATATAGAATAAATGTATATATAAAGATTCTTATCTTTTAAATTTTGTAACAGTTATGGATATTTTTTTTAAATATAATACATGTATACTTTAACTCGGCTATCGATACAACCGAAACAACCGAGAAGCAGCACCTTGGCTACATCACAAATGTTTATTCGACCGAAATATTCATCTCTACGTTTTTTTCTGATGAATGATATGAAGTGCTTTTAGGAGTATCTGCAGTGCTTAAGGACTAACAGTTTGTTAGTAGAGCGTTAGGACATAAAAACAGAGTTGAATTTATTAGTCCAAGTTTATGCATTAATTTAAATGTTTACAATTTTCCCAAAATTTTATTGTGGCTTATAATTATGAACATTTTGCTATGCTGTATTGTTAAATTACATAAATGATATTACACGCGTACGAAAGTTTGTTATTTCATACAAGACTTTATCAAATGAGATTTTAAATCAAAATCGTTGTACGTTGTATTACTTAAGTTTTATGCCAAAAAAGGTTACATGATAGTTTGAAACTGCAGATGACATATAAATACATATATAAATACACAAACGCACACATATTATATACGTAGTACAACAGTCTAGTTTTATATTTTTCTTTTCTAGGCTGACGCAAATGCACCAGAATCCGTAAGTATTAAAAGTTATTCCAGTATTATACACATTTGGAGTAAGATATTTTAGTTTTGTACCGTCGATTTTAATATTTGTTTTATGAATGTTCCTGAATATATGTATGCCCTGGAAATAAATGTATATGAACTGTTTTCATAATTACAGAGAAAATACATGGGCGACGTCATCTTTGTGAGAGGTATTAATTCCTGTTACCTTTGCCAATTTCTGGAACTGTTCCAAGTACAAGCAGCTGCTATGATCAACTCACTATTAATAATTTGTAGAAAAATTCAGGAAAATTTAATTGGCAGAAATACAAATATTTCAGAAGTCATGAAATTCAATCGATGAGATAAATAAAATTTAATGCTTAATCCGTTTTAGGTATTATGTCAGTGTTTTTTAACTGAAAAATTTCAAACTTTCTGTATTCAAACCTAAATATAGATGAAAAGTATCAATATGTACGATAACCCTATATCCTAAATGCGATATGTTTGCATTCAGTATCCTTCGGCTATAGTTCTGCTACTATAAAACAGTATACAAAATTATAAGCGCCCCAATAGATAATCATGATTTCTATGCTTTCAGGAAAAACAAGCGCTTGATGTTCTTGCCAATGTTGATCAGACGATTTCAAAGATGAAAGCGCCTACAGGCGAGGAAGACGCGCCTTCTATGTCCTGCTATGATTTCATGATACACAATCCAGATAAGGTCAAGAAAAGTAAGTTAAAAAGCTAGAACATAGCCAAATAATGTTAAGAGGCTGCAATACTTACCAAAAGTAGTGACTTGAATATTCAATCTGCCAATTATTCGAGTATTTAAATGTTATCTTGGCAAAGACGTATTTATTTGATATTTCTAATCTACCAAAGACAATCAATTTCAAACAACATACTTTTAAATAAAATGTTTTGCTTTCAACCAGCGTTTTTTCAGATATGATGGTTTGCTTTCAAACAACGTACTTTTAGATACTATGTTTTGCTTTCAAACAGCGTACTTTTGAATATAACGTTTAGCATTCCGATAGCGTACATTTTAATATAAAATTTGCTTTCCAACAGCGAACATTTGGATATAATGATTAGAATTTAAAAAACATACTTTAAATTTAATGTTTTACTTTCAAAAAGCGATCTTTTAGCTATAATTATAAGCTTTCAAGCAGCATATTTTTAGATATAATATTTTGCTTTCAAACAGCGTACTTTTAGATATAATGTTTAGCATTCCAATAGCGTACTTCTAGATATAAAGTTTGCTTTCCAATGGCTTTCATTTAGATCTAATAATTTGTTTTTAAATAGAATACTTTAGATACGTTGTTTTACTTTCCCAAAGCGTTATTTTAGCGACAATAATAAGCTTTCAAACAGCATACTTTGAGATATAATATTTTGCAATTTTCACTGAACAGGTTTTATCGAAAGCTAAGACACTGAAACTTTAATTTAACGCCATAGTTACTTTTTCAGATATCTGATGGGTTTATGTATAAAATTTAATAAACTTATTTGAAATATAATATAATAATGCTTTGATGATTTTTACATCACCATATAAGATGTAAAAAATTTCTATAAGTCATTTATATCTCGTATTAAATCTAAATGCAAGTTGTCTGAACATTTTTATTTTTATATTGTGCTCCCTGAATAGTCCTATGTTGGGCAGTTGTGATATGTTTTCTCTAAATGACCCATTTTAATTTTAGATATGAAAATCTGGATTGATCCAAACAAAGGTGATCCTTCTGACAAGATCCAGGTTTCCTGCGAATTCAGATCAAAGATAGCATGGACTTGCATTTACCCCAGCAAGTATTCTGTAAGTAATGCACAACTATGTTCACATATTCCCTACTGATTTTTCCAATTCTTTACCTTGTGCTTCACCACTCTGTGATCGATCTTCTTTTATTATTGCTTAACCTGAAATTTTCTTACAACATACGTTGAGGTAGATAATAACATATGAGTAGGTAGATACCTTTTTCCTCTGTTAAGTAAAAATATGCTACGTAATTTGGTAACCTATTTATGTAAAATAAACCTGTGAAAACAGATGTGAACATAGATAACGTAGAATACTAAGACAGTGACAAACAGAGGTACATACTATTCTCTATATCAAATGATCTCCAATTAAGACTTTGGCGTAAGGTGATTCTTAAAAATTATCGACAAAGTTAATATAAAACCTTTTTTCAAACTTTCATAACCAAAAGTACACGACTGCTTGCATTTGCATATAACAGCACCCCGTGAACACATGTATACCAAGCTAGATTTTATTATTATCCCCGCACAATGAATTTAGCCGGGTATAGCGAAAATACATGTATGTGCTTCAATGTAAACCCTTATATATTCACCCTTTTGACATTTGACCCATGATGTTATTGTTTTCTATGTATATATCGATAGCCGAGTATTTTATTTATTTCAGTATATTACCCAAGCATGGGTGAAACAACCAGTAACAAAGCACACGTGGTTCTCTGATATCCAGAAAGATGTATTGGGTGGCGAATACAGTGTAAGAACATTTATGCATAAGTCAGTAACACATCGAAAGGACACAAAGTAGCAAAACTATCTAACATATATCTTTCAACTATTGTCATAATAAAATAAATCTAGTAAAGATTTCCCTGTATACACAAAAACTTGAGGTCTTTAGAATATTAATACAATCGTCTGTGGTCATGATTGACATGATCATTTTCTTGAAATCCATGCGCATCTTTAAGTATAACTTGATCGTAACTATCTGAGCATTTCCGATATTATCGTAACTTTTTTCAGCATATCCGATATGAAAATCCTCGCAATTATTGGTGTAACCAGTGTTAAACTAAAAACTGTTTGTATTAACAGGAAGACTATGAGTTCTCGTACGATGCGAGGAGAACGCAAATCAATTCGCTGGCTGAGGTGAGCACCATTTCTCGACAAGACCTCTTCGTCAATTGTGTTAATACCGTTGCTTACTACGACGCAGATACACAAGCCTACGATAAGGCTGTTCACCTAAGAGCATTTGATGAAAAAGTTCTGACCGCTGGAGGAAGTAGGAAGAAGAAGGGTATGCTTAAGTACAATGTGGATGAAAATGAGGATGGATGCATGGTAAGTGTCTTTTTTCCAAGTACCAAAACATAAAATACCTTTTATAATTCAATATTAAGATCTGTCAATAAAACTAAACTTATTTAAAATTTTGGCTTATCTTTTGAATTATCTACCGCTTTATACCAGAATTTATAAACTGACTCTCATGTAGAATAGTTACATTTGGAATTGTCGTCAAAACGAAAGAAGAAAAGCCTTAAGGTATCGATTCACGCATACACCACTTCGATTTATTTAACATAGTCCAAAAATAAGCAGTGTCGTAAATCGAAAATAAGCAGTGACATAAACTCCGAAATAACAGTGATAAACTTGAAAAGAAGGAGTGAAATAATATTAAAAAACGCAATATAATAAAATCGAAAAAAGCAGTTTAAATGCAATGAAAAGAAGCAGTTTTAATAGAGAATAAGAGTAATTAAAACAAAAATAACAGTCTCATTTAATGGAACAATTAAAGCATTTCTACAAATTCGAAGAAAGCAGTGTAATAAATCGAAAGAACTTTTGTTAAATAATGCCGAAAATTACCAATAAAGTTTTTATAAACGCTTTCTTTGTGTTACCATATACAATCGACAACAACGTACTTTGTTAAAATTGTATTTTTGATGTGTAATTGATAATAAGTCTAACTGTATGATAAAAGTAAAAATAATTGAATAAATGTTCTTTATATGAAAACTCCATTAAATGAAATAAGGGCATTATCTTGTTTTGCGGAAACAGAATGTCAGTGCCTTTAGCGTTCAATCACAGCTAGACATAAATACATATTGATAGGAACCACAACATTATCGAAAGTTCTGTTTTAGCTGTTACATTTAACGCAGTTACATTCTGAACACATATTCATTAAATATAAAACAGAAATGTTTTTTTTTTTCACAGACTCCCAGTGGAAGTGGCAAGTCCAAAATTGAAATCAAGACCAAGAAGATGTCTATCCTACCCATTATCGATATAGCCGTCCGTGATGCTGGACAGGCCGGCCAAGAATTCGGAATTTCACTAGAACCTGTCTGCTTCGGCACTGAAAATTTAAAAGAGAAGGCTTAAACGTACTACCCAAATACTTTCTTTCACTGTAGGCTGATATACGTACAACGAATAAATGACTAGATATAAGTTTGAAATGGATGGGAAACACCAGAGCACATCCGCATGAAGCCTACAGGAAGTGTATGAATGCGTCCGCCGCAGTGTTGTTTCATTTTGCAAGATTATTATGTTATGAATGTATTTTTCATGTTTTTTTTCTGTTTTCATTTTAAACGCAACATATTTCAGTTTCATGTTCACACTATAACAAACATTCCTTATCATCCCACAGTTGAAGATCAGGGAATGCTTTCAAACACTTGAATTGTCTGTTTTATATATAAATATATATGTATCTACAAACGCTTGTGCTGGACATCTACCTTTCGCCTTGATTTCAAGGAAGTGACGCCATTTTGATCACACCGGTCTGCCATGATACCGCTTAAAGTGACGTCACTTCCTGTAGCCAGTCTGTGATATGATTCGTGTGATACGAACATTCGGCTCCGCCATGACTTTTGATGGAAACGAGATGCTTATATCATTGTAGCTTTTAGTCCTGTTCAATTTTCTGGTCAGGTCTGTGCGTCGTAAAGTGATGTGGAAAATGTAATAAAGACAAAGAAATCTCTAAAAGTTTCTGTCATACATATTTACAACCTTTATGCTAGAAGATTAATTTTCGTTACAGCGTGTATGAGTGACCTCCGTGGCTGAGTGGATATAGTCATTGACTTGCACTATTTCAGCCCCTAACCTCCATGGGCCAAATGCCGGTTAAATGGGCACTTAGGATTTATCAAGTGAGGAAGCCGTCTACCTGGCTTGTGGTAGGACGGTGGTTCTACTCGGGTGCGCTCTGTGCCTGAAATAATGTACAGAGAGGTCCCTCGGGACATTCCTCTACCTGTAATAAGCTGGACGTCGTGATATAACAGAAATACAATAGTAGTAGTAGTATCTTTATAATAGTATCATCAGTATACACACATATCTGTTACAGTATCAATATTTACAACAAATTCCGTGTTAATTGCCACTCCATAATAGAGACTAACACAGCTAATTATAACAATCACAGAACATAGTTTATACATTAATTATTATAATAAACGAAAACTATAAACTAAAGAAGCCTTGCTAATCGATGAGTTTAAAATATTTAAAAAAAATAGTAAAAGACTTAAAAAGCATAGAAGCACTAATGCGCATGTGTGTAAGACATCAAATATCACGTTGATCAGATTAGTATTGTGGGTCGGATTAGCAAAGTTACTTAAAATGAAATAATTTACACATTAAAGGCAATAGTCTTTGTAGCATAAGATGGCAGGTTTTTGCACATATTCGAATCATATCTGAGTTGGAAAACGAGAAAATAAATTTATCAGTTTCAGATAGTGTCTTAAAATGTTCTCAGAACTTATTTCACGATTAAATAATTATTCTCTTACATCAGAATACACTTGATGATATGATAAAACATGATATTCATTTTCAATATTATCCCAGAAAGGACATACTCTTTCGACTATTGACAAAGCCTCATAACTACCTGTTTCAATCCTAATCGGCGCTACCCCACAACAAAACTTACTAAATGCCTCCCTGTGCAAAGGAAGTAGAATCAATTTACTATATTGTTCAGCAACATATTCAGATTTGGTTAGTTTATACAAACGGAGTTAATTGCCCCTTTGTCTAGATGAACCTCTGTTACTATTAATTTTATTCAACCACTTGGTAATATATTCATTATTAACAGCATTACTGATATCGCATACGAATGAAACCGGTAGCGGTAGTTTAAAATTGTTATACATGTGCAAATCATTATCATCGAGGAATTGCTTTATATTAAAGACCAAATACTTACATAACCGGTTTGACTTATTTGCCATTCAGAGTGCTACACATTTATTTACTGCATCTATGTATGAATAAAACAGCGTGTATTTTAGTATCCAAACACTAGCTAATGCTCAATTTTTGAATCGATAATAATGATGCAACGCTGCAAACAAAGGTATCTATGCGACATGTAATCTCGTGGTAATTTAGTTCAGTGTCTATTTGTAAAAATACCATACGGGCGCAGTGGCGTAGTGGATATGGTGTCCGTCCTGCAGTCAGGAGACCCGAAAGGAGCCTTAATAAAGGTTCCAGGACGAGTCTAATATAAGTTTACCTAAAGTAAAAACGAATCTGATATTCCTTTTA
>JAULCC010033999.1:0-15323 GCA_032358795.1 Nuttallia obscurata | reverse complement strand
ACACACACACACACACACACACAAACACACAATAGGTGCTGCCCATGTTATTTATCTTTAGGCAAACATTCTTTGTGATTGTGTCAGATAAAGCAGCATATTTCATGGGTTAATAGCAGTTTTAATCATTTCCCCGTCAGTTAGCCTCATAATTTCAAGTTTATTTGAATTTCACACACATTAAAGACGATAGCAGCATCACGATGTACATTAAAAAGATGTAGCAGTTTTTAAATTTAATCTTGTATTATCAACTTATAGCATGATAACAAGCATCATTACTTTTTTACAGCAGTACATTCACTTTAATTCGTTATCTAACATGTTGCTGTACATGTTTCATTTTCGTTGATGGTTGTAAACGTACAAAGTACTTCAGAGTTATAGTTATACATCTGCAAATATTTTGCTGTTATTGCACGAAATTTATCATGAACTCAGACATACGCAATTTATGGTGGACTTTGAACAGATTACATAAAACGGTATCAATATTTGAAATAATAATCCTTGTTCAACTCCGTCCTCTCCCATCCCCGCCAAAGGCAAGAAGATGAAATGGAGTTGCAACAACAAAAATCGTCCATTTCTTGTGCTAAATGTTTTTGTTATTCAAATCTCTGTATTACATACACATATATACTTGCCATCAGATTTTCGAATGTTAGCCATACTTTTACTCATGTATGTGATATCTTATTGTTGAAATGACTTATCCTTGACCATTCAAATCTGTGCGAATGGTTAAACGATGGGAAAACATTATAAACGAGTTTTCTGATAAATGTTTTATTATCAGAGTCTTTGATTCATATCGCAAATATTCTCTTTCCTGGACTTAATCGACCCGTGTACCTTATTAGAATAATCCAGGGTTTTGGTAAAAGAACACGCCTGGAATAATTTTATTCCATCCTGCTTTTCTGTCAAGCTGGCATGTTTTATTCCGCTTCACATAACTCTCTAAGCAGTTATAGCCTCTGGCGGACCCTAAATGTATGACAGCTCCTCAATAGGAATGATAAAATGAAGGTTGTATACTTTCCTGATGATAAATGTTTCCCAAAGAAGTTTTAGCACGTCTCTGAAATTTTCATATGATATCTGTGCTTTGAAATACTCAAATTCGTCATCATTCCAATAATTATGGTATGCCTTTTAGCTGTATAATAACTATTGGTGTTGATTTATTTATTGCATTCACCTACTTTCTAATACATATTTTTACCGTCATATGTTACATTTCAAACCTGAAGAGAGTTCCGTTTAGATAATGAGGTATTTTTTAAAACGTCATATTCAGTTGCAGCTCCAATGCAGTTGTAGTCACCATAAATTGTAGTTCCCATGACCCTGTAGATCAAAGCAAGGGTAAGTTCAACGAAGTTGCAGTTCAAATGTAGTGTAGATCGTATGCAGTCGAAGCTCACATTCAATTGTAGTTCCCATGTAACTGAAGTTCCCATGAAGTTGTTTTTCCAATGCAGCTGCAGTTGCCATGCAGTTAATGTTCACATGCAACTGTAGTTATCATGTAGTTGTAGATCCTATACAGTTGTTATTCTATGTAAATGTAGTTTCATGCAGTTTTAGTTCCCACATAGTTATAGCTCCAGTGTAGTTATTGTTTCCATACTGATGAGTATTTTCGATGCAAGTGAAGTTCCCATGCGTTTGGACTTCCATGCACAAGTACTTCACATGCAATGGAAGTTACAGTGCATTTGACGTTCCATGCAGGTGTATCTCCTATGCAGTTGTTTTTCCCATAAATTTGTTGTTCTCATGCAGTTGTAGTTCCCACTTAATTGTAGCCTTAATGAAATTGTTGTTCCCATGTCGTTGTTGGTTCATGAAGTTGTAGTTCCCTACCATGTAGATGTTGTTTCAATTCAATTGCACTTCCTATATATAGTCTTTGTTGCCATGAATGTGCAGTTTCAATGCAATTCAAGTTCTCATAGATTTGCAGTTCCATGCAGTTGAAGCAACCATGCTAATGTGTTTCCATGTGAAGTCGTTGTTGCCATACAGTTGTAAATTAGTGACATCTTAGATATCTCCCAAGTAGATGCAGTATTCATTTAGTTGCACATTCCATTTAGTTGCAGTTCCTTTGCAGTTAAAGGTTCTATGTAGTTTTAGCTCCAGTACTGTTGTACTCCATGTAGCTTCCATTGAGTTTCCGTGCAAATGAAATGACCCTGCATTTGAAGTTCCATGCAGATAAATTCCCAATGCATTTGCAGTTCCATGCAGCTGTCATTCATATGCAGCTGAAGTTTTTAAGGATTTGCCGTTTCATGCAATTATTATTCACATGCAATGGAAGTTAACTTGCATAGCTGTCTCATGCAAATGCAGTTCCTATGCAGCTGTGTTTCTTATGCACTTGTATCATTCATAAAAGTGTGGTTTCCATGCAGTTGTACCTCCCATGTAATTGACGTTCCTATGCAGTTGTAGTTTCCATGCAGATACAGCTACCATGTATTTGGCGTTCCTATGCAGTTGTTGTTCGTGTGGAATTGTAGTTCCCATGTAACTGGAGTTCCTATGCAGTTGTTGTATCCATGCAGTTGAAGTTATCATGTAGTTTTAGGTCTTATGCAGTTGTAGTGTCCATCTAGATATAGTTCCAATGTAATTAGAGCTACTATGCAGTTGCTGTTCCCACTGAGTTGTAGGTCGCTTCCATGTAATTGGAGTTCCTATGCAGTTGTTGTTCCCATGCAGTTGAAGTTCCCATGTAATTATAGTTGTACTATGCAGTAGTTGTTCCCATGGAGTTGTTGTTCGCTTCCATGTAATTGGAGTTCCTATGCAGTTTTTGTTCCCATGCAGTTGAAGTTCCCATATGATTTGAGTTCTTATGCTGTCGTTGTTTCCATGCAGTTGTTTTTCCCATGTATTTGGAGTTCCTTTGCAATTATTGTTCCCATGTAATTGGAGTTCGTATACAGATGTTTTTTTTTCAGATGTAACTGAAGTTCTCTTGAAATTGCTGTTTACATGTATTTGTAGTTCTTATTCAATTGTAATGCCAATGCAATACATATACATGTAGTGCTCTTGCAGTTTTAGTACGAATGCAGTTAAAGTTTGATTTTCATGAAGTTGTAGTTTCCATTCCGTAGTTCGTCATAAATAATTGTTATTCATATGCGTGTGCAGTTTCCATATAGTTGTAGTGTCATGCAGTTGTAGTTCGCTTACATGTAACTGTTGTTTCTATTCAGTTGTTTGTCCTGAGTAATGATAGTTTCGATACAAGAGTAGTTCCTATGTAATTGCAGTCCCCATGTAGCTATAGAATCATGCAATTGTAGTTCGCTTCCATGTAGCTGTAGTTTCCATTCAGTTGTGCTTTGAATGTAGCTGTAGCTCATATGAATGTGTCCACGCAATTGAAGTTGCCATGAGGCTGTAGCTTCCATACAGTTTTAGTACAGTTTCAGAAATTGTAGTTATCTCTCTTGTATTATAGATTCCACTTAGTTGTAGCTCAAATGAAGTTACATATTCCATGAAATTGTAGTTACATGCAGTTGTAATTACCATACATGTGTAGTTCAACGCAGATGTGCTGTCCATAAAGTTGTAGTTTGTTTCCCATGCAAGTGTAGTTCCCGTGCAGTTATAGTTGCTTTGCTGTTTGAGTTCCTGTGCAATGGCTAAGGTTGCAGGGAAGGTATTGTTCAGTTTATGTGTTTGTTACCGCAGTTTAATTTCACTTTAAAGTTCACTTAATAATTTAGTAACATATTATTTTATACTACTATACATACTTTAGTTTAGTGTATTTACCATGTCAGTGTATGGGGCTTTATGCAGACGGACACAGTTATCGAATTTTAAACACGTTTTTTCAATGGGAACAATTGGTTTTCAGAATGCAAAAGCAAATAATATAATAACGCGAAGCATCTTGCGTACATTTCTATAGATTTAGCGGTAGATATACCCTTTTCCCAGTACAAATATCGCAATTGACAAACAAACCAAACTGTGAACAATTGAACCTGCC
Source organism: Nuttallia obscurata (assembly GCA_032358795.1). Classification (NCBI taxonomy): domain Eukaryota; kingdom Metazoa; phylum Mollusca; class Bivalvia; order Cardiida; family Psammobiidae; genus Nuttallia; species Nuttallia obscurata. The sequence continues at coordinate 11,296 of JAULCC010033999.1, read as the reverse complement.
TTCTGTCATTTTGTCACAGGATAGAGTACTTTGCATGCCATGCTGGCTATTAACATGGAAACAAATATTTCAGTAATGACCGATGGCACAAAATTGAATTAAAATAGAGAAGTTGAGACATATCACGCGATGGTAACACTTTTGTTTTCCGGGCCAAGCACAGGGAATTTAGTAACACTTCTATTGTCACCCATCTCAGTAATTACGTATGATCCACAGAAAGGCACGCAATACCTTAGCTAAATAACTTGTCGTCTCTCCGTTACATGCCGTGTCAGTAAGATACTGTTCCCTGCAATATGCATACTGATGGGAACTACCCGTATTCAGGCGATGTCATGTTTGATTTGATCGTGACATGCTCTTAACGTTTGTCGCACGTCAGTGATTATAACAGTCAGGATATTTAGGTGTCAAGTATGCAAGCATTTACACAATCATTATCGAAACACTTAGGAATTAATAAGATATATGTTTATCTAATTACTAATTACTTTCTCATGCATATCGTCTTTTGTTAGTCTAAATATGTATATGTTATGATGTGTGTTGGGATTTCTTGACTTGCTCGATGTGTATTTCTCTCGAATTGGAAAATTTGTGTTAAATGTTGATTTTCATAAAGAAAATAAATAAAATTAACCATTTAATCCATAAACACCATCACGCGTTGCGCTATGCTTCTACCTATAAGTTCAAATCATATTAGATTATTGTTATCACATTACAGTACTGACTTTTAAAAAAAAGAGAAATGGCTTACTGTCTCTTAAACCCACATTAAATTGTTTCATGAACACACTCTAGATTATTGTTTCATAAACACACAATTGATAAATGATAAGAGTTTAAGGACCAAGGGAATATAAGACAAATGCATAGTTTAATTTGAATATGTTAACCTTATGAGTTCACTTTATTTTCATTGTAATTCTACTTTTAAAGTACATTTTGCATGTCAGACGTAACGCAGTGCAATAGTGGGGAGTTGATATTTCTGACGTCCGAATAACTTTGGTATTTGTTATTTTAATTGTTTTTAAAAGTATTGCTTTCAATAAAAAAGCAGTACAAATGGACATTTCTATGAGTGTAATTGTTGACCTTAATATTTGAAATATATTGATAGTTTGTCATTAAATCCTGTAAAAGAAATGCCTTACTGAAATATATTGTCGGATCAGATACCTCGTAACAAGTACTTCGCATTGTTGAACTGTTTAAGCAAGTTAATCTAACTTAACAACAATGCCCAATAAAATGCTTTATATTCCATTCATATAATACGCTGTATATATATAGTCTATATTAAAGTTTCATCATGGTTTCAACGTTATTTACAAATTATAAGCATAACACATTCCATTCATTAATTGATTATAAAAGACTATGACATTGTCACTATGACAAATTCCAAATAGTATTTCTCATTGTTTGAGATGACAAAATATCAATGACATCAAATTTAAATATAATGTTTATATACATCCATTTAAACACATTTAGAACATATACATCGGACATTTAAGAATAACATGTTTTTCATCTTCAATTTCCGTATTACAAAAAGGGCATATTCTAGCATAAACAGGTATGTTCTGACATCGATCTGGCTTCATTTGAGGAGACGCCACTTCACATCTAAATGTTGCAAACACAGACCTATGTTTTTTTGGTAACAACATTTAGTGTAATCGGCGTTATTTAAAACTTTTTGAAATGACATCTATGGTCTTAACGTATTGCTCCCCTTATGGTACAAGGTTTACTTGTATTACTCTTTACCTTTTTCCATCAATCATTTGTAAAACAGTCTCATTTAAGTATGTTTAATATCATACAATAAAACACTTACTAACACATTATTCACCACGGCAAAGTTATTAAGCATTAATCCATACAATTTTGTTTGATAAACATGACACCAATTTTGTGCACGTTACAGAAGCTTTATCATATCCCCATCAAATATACGTAGGTTTGTTTATGCTACTATCATTCATCGTCACAAACCTGTACCACTGAATAACACGTATGAAGTGGCAATGCTTTCAAAAAGGGGTTGCCAATCCATCACAAGAGACGGTCGCATTTGGAGTATATCTACCAGTACCCATATACATAGTATCGCCCAAATCTGATGAACGTTCATACTAAAAACGAGTTATCGACCCATAGACAATAATGTGTCAAACCTGACCTCAAACAAATTGCTTGTACATCAAAGGCCGTAAATTGTAGTAAATAATGGTATCTATCATTAAAAGTTAATTGATAAAAATGCTAGAGCATTTTAAGAAAATTTTGTTTTAAAGGCAGTAAATACAGACTGACCAAAAACAGTTACATTTAGCCATCAATAGAACTTTGCTAGCACTTTTAACCATACGCTTTAGAATAAAATATAAGCAAATAAATGCGACACACGTTTAAATAATTTTACCCAGAAACACTGATTAAACTGTCAGAGCCACATTTTATTCAACATTAGATTTAGTTACAGATGGTTGCCGAAAATGAAAACACATGCTTTTCTGACAATTAACATGAGTAATTTTTTGGTCGAACCACTGACCAACACACTCTAGCATACGTTGCAAGTATATTCCAGTCTAAGTCAGGAAAGCAATGTCATCAGCATAAAGGAAGGTACAGATAGTTTTATTTCAAATATTTTCTCCCTATCAACTACTTTCAACTTCAATGAAGGATAATTAATAAGTAGATTAAAAAGTTTGGGCGAGACCTAATAACCCTGTCTTAATCCTGCTATATGTGCATCAAGGACATGAAATAATATAGAGAAGAGAAGTCCGCAAAAATTAAAACTTTGTTGTCAAAATTTGCACTTAACTTTTGCTGTCAAAACGTGCACTAAAACTGTGTTGCAATGTTAGAATGTTGTCCACCAAAAATACCGTCATACCGGAAAAGCAACCACCTAATTAGGAAGAAACTTTTATTGTCTAAGCACAAAGTTTCAAAAACCTCAAATCCACAATTAACCCAGTCTAATAAATCTTTCTTCAGTCTACACCTAAAGTACGGCAAAAGTATCCATTAGTTTGATTGAAAGAAAGTGATAAATTGAATGAAACTATCACAAACGTTACCTTCATGGGCAATAATTGCAAAGAAACCTAAGATCATGAGGAAGAACCATAGCAAGTTAAGTTTAGATACAATTGTCCCTGTCACAAGCATTCTCTGAGAAGAAACATTTAAGGTATTAGATACCTAATGCAAGGGTCAAAATTGGGGAAATCCTTTTTTATTTAAAACTCAATGTTTTTCTTGAATTGTTTGCACAATTTTAGAGACTTTACCGTCAGTTTACAGTTACATATGATATTTTGAAACTTAGGACCCCTCCTCGGTCAAAATTCACCGATAAATTACGCACCATCATTCGAAAAATGACTATCCCCCCGATTTGTTTTTTAAACAGCCATTTTGATATCAAAATGCCTGTATTTGATTGTAATAGCAACATATATTCACAAAAAGTGCTATATTTTTAATATAAAAACTGTACACAAAAACAATTCCCGAAAATTGCAAACTAAAAATACCACATTTTTAAAAAAAGTCATAAATGTCTTTTAAAAGGGAGTTCCATGGAAATAATTTGAATATATATTATTTATAATAAGTTATCAATGTTTGACCTATCAATTTAATATTTTTTAACGTGGAAAGTTGGATTGTTTACGTTACATTACAATACCATACAAATCGGCGAAATGGAGAAATGTACCCTTGAAACCTTTCACAACAGTGTTAATTCAAATGTGGTCTCCACAAATCGTATTAATACAATCAATATCAAATATATGTTGAAACCTGTGTATCAGGTTTAAAAGAAAGAATAATTTGTGCCCCAAATACTTGCTATCTCTCTCTCTCTCTGTCTCTGTCTCTCTCTCTGTCTCTCTCTCTCTCTCTCAAGTTATCGCCATTACCAAAACGCAAAAAACAATCACTATCTATCCATGCTAAATTTTTCATGAAAAACAAATGTGAACACAAGTGATTGGCATCTTTAACACCAAATTCAACAGCCTTTTATCAGAATATTTTCATAAAATGACAGAATTCACAAAAGTGTGTTCAAATATAAGTGAATGTGTTGTAAATGATGGGTGGGCAGCAAAGCCCATCAGACTGACTATTTGGACTATAGCCAAAGTTGTGTTTTTTTTCCAGTTTTGTGAATTTTATGTCCTTACGTGAATTGCTTTCATACTTTCAATGTTGTTAAATTGAGTAAATAAACTTCTTAAGTGTACAAATATGAGTCGTTCCATGAGAAAACAACACTGCGTTTGTGGAAAGTGTGGATACAGATCAGTATGTGCATCTGTACAGCTGAATCACGATCCATGTTGTTCATTTTTACCTAATGTAAGGTATATACAGACTGGAAGCGACCAGGAAAGAGACTGATCAGACTGCTTGGATGTGCATGCTGATCTTAATCCATGCTGGTCAAAAGCACACTATGTTGATTTTCTCATGAGAATGTCTGCCATAGGTTAAATAGGCAGAATAGCAAAACTAAGTACTATGTTCACCATTTGGTCATTTGTTAGAATCATTTCAAGACCATTCTATAAAATATGGACATCATGAGACATGTTGAGGGAGGAATATCTATAATATTACTATCTTCCCGATTTAGGGTCCATTTAAAATGGGTTGAGTAGAAACTCTTTTTCGAGGTGGCATTGTTTAATTCTGAATATCTATCCTAAACAAACAAAATTATCAAATTTTTCTCTGTAGTTTCCGCAACTATCTGGACAATGTATCGAGGAAAAATCACCGAACCCCCGAATTATCCAACTAAAAACATCACAGGAAGTAGTTATTAGGCATCTAATACCTTAACAATACATTTGATCTCTTAGATGTCTGTCGTAGATATACCTAACTACTAAATAAAAAACTGCTTAACACAAAATGTTTCATTTCAAGTCCCGACATGCGTGCATTTCTTCTTCATTCTCTTTTTCAAACAATGACAGATACTGAAATTACATGCCTGTAATACTATTTCTCGTTTTACATTTGACTTATACAATGTAAAAAACTGTAGTAACACGATTATGTTAATTATCACACATTATTTCGCGTTAGTTTATATCAAAACGACACAAGCTTGCAATGGCTAAATGTGCCATCATCCAAGCTCTCTAATAACATGTTCTTTTCAACAGCCTGACTGCACCGTGTTGATTCCATTATGATCGCCATCCATTTAATTTAGCATTCTGGAGAAGCCAGTAGTATTCTGAAATGGAGGCATTTCACGTTCGTGTGTATTAAATTACTTACCCAATCACATCATATGTCAGCCCACGTCAAAAGAGACGTTTTCATCGTCATTTGTTTTACACGGAAGCACAGAAATTAGATTATGCTAAGAATGCGAAGAAAAGTGCTTTTGGCGGCCTGCTCAGACAGGGTTGATTCCATGTTTGGACCTAGAACAGATATGTCTTATAAATGTTTATAACACATCACACTGTCAGTTTGTCCGGATGCGTTGCTATGGTGATTGTTCTCTTGTCAGGTTTTCAGTTTAGCCAGACATGATAAGCGCTAGTATTATAAGCATGTTATTGTGGGTATTACTGATAAAGGATAATCAAAGCGAATATGACCCTGCATTTTATGAAACTGATTGATCGACATGTTTTATGATGCATAATTATCTAGATATTTTCTTAAGTGAAATAAGATAAATTATTGTCCTGCTTAACTATCGTTAGTTTGTACACAATTGTGCGTTTTATAAAACCACCGCTTTGAAAAGCAAGCTTCTGGTAAGCAGAATTTGAAATAATGAAAGAATATTGATATCTGTGTTATTGTTTAGGTCAAAATCGATTAGCTGAATTTATTTTCTTTTGTAATTTAATCGATTGTGTATAAAATAATTGCGCGTTTCCCATTCCTTTGGCAGAATAGTTTTTATCACATGACGTTGCTTATTTCCGGTAAAGTATAATCTTTACGTATGTTCTTATAGAAACAAAACGTTACATAAACTAACTGATGACGTCACGTCTTAATGTAAAATGTATGACGAAATATGACGTCATAGACTAGACTGGATTTTCAATTTTGTAAAAATTAATAAGGAAATTCTTATTAACCTCTTGCTGAATTTTGTTTTTTGTGTGTGCAACACCAACTGTACATGCCATTTTGACTTATCCTTGCATCGTTTCAAAGTCAAGTTGAAATCGATTTAGGTTTACTTGCACAATTTCGACAGGAATATATATATATATGCACTTGCACGTAGACCACACTCCCTTTGTCGTTATGGCCGTTAGGAATGTTATCCTATTATTTTTTGGATAATGACAGCGCGTTCTGCCTGGCCCTTGGTAAGCATGGAGTTGGCCCAAAATCCAATAATGCAGCCATCGCAAAAACAGGAATTGTAAGCATATAACAGTAGTCTCTCTTGAAACGTAAAAATGATTTTTAGATATTTTGCTTGGGCTAACTCTATCTATTAGTAGCGACACGTGTTTATATATTACGATATATGATTGGAAAGACGAAAATCATACTGAGAAAATATGATGAACATTTTAAAGATGGAAAGATCTGTATTGTTTAATATAATTTTAAATTACAGAAAAATAAAATGTGATTTGAACGAAAAAGATTGGGTGACACAAAAAGAGAACTATCAATAATGAAATTCCGCAAATATAAGGTAATCCCTTGTAGTTTTAGCTCACCTGACCACAAAGTGGTCAAAAATGAGTTTTTCTGCTTACCCTTTGTCCGTCGTCCGTCTATCCGTCCATGTGCGTCCGTGCGTCAATTTTTTCTTTGAATTACTTCATCTAAACCACTGACTGGATTTTGTTCAAACTTAGTCTGAAACTTAGTCATGGCATCAGCCTTTTAATTTTTTTCAAATTATTTTGGTCAGATGAACAATATGGCCGCCAGAGCTAAAATATAAAACAAATTGTCAAAATCATACAGACTAGAACCTAGATATTATGCATATTTCATCATAAATATATTCTCTACAAAGTTAATTCAAATGGTGACCCTGGTACCATTTTATTTAAAATCATGACCCTAGGGTTTAAGTTGGTCCCGCCGTAGGGGCTCATATTTTTACATAGACTATATTCTAATATTGTGAAAACTTAAAAAAAAACTCTTTTCCTCTGAAACCATACAGACTAGATCCTAAATATTTGTATATAACATTATATGTAGGTCTTTTACCATGTTTGTTAAAATCATGACCCTGGGGTAAAAGTTGACCCCGTCCTTGGGCGATCTTATTCTACATAGACTTATATAGTGAAAACTTAAAAACCCTTTCCCTCTAGAGCTTAGATATTGTGTGTGTAACATCATATATAGGTCCTTTACCAAGTTGGTTATCATCAAGACACTGGGGTCAAAGTTGGTCAACGTTGGCCCCACCCTAGGGAGGTCTTGTTTTACATAGACTTATTCAGTGAAAACTTAAAAAACTCTTATCCTCTGAACCATAGAGACCTGGGCTAAGAAATTTCGTGTGTAACATCATATACAGGTCCTTTACCAAGTTTGTTAAAAACATGACCCTGTGGGTAAAAGTTGGCCCTTCCCTAGGACTGTCTAATGTTACATAGCTATATAATGAAAACTTTAAAGATCTTCTATGAAACTATACAGACTACAGCTTTAGATATTTTGTTTGAACTATGTAGGTCCTCTACCAATTTTGTTCAAATGGTGACCCCATTGTCAGATTTGGCTATACCCTTGGTAGTCTTATTTTACATAGACTTATACAGATCAAACCTATAATTTCTACAGATGTAAAACCCTTTATGCATGCTAGAACTAATATAGTTTCTCTGTAATCAAAGTATACTGGTTAAATCAATCAAGATTATTCTAATGGCTGGACCCTAGGGTCACATGAATTACATGCATGAAGTAATTTGTAAAGAGAAATATTCAGATGAGCGATTACAGGACCATCATGGTCCTCTTGTTTTATTAAATCTACAAGGTCGTAATGACATCTAAACACCATGTCTATACGTTAGGTTTCTCGGCGTGTACATATGTTAACTATTTATATATAAACAGTATCACATGATTAATATTTTGTTCTGATAATTTGACCACTTTGTCCCATACGTTTACCAACCAGAATCGGAATGTCGAAATATGTGTTAGAAGAGCGTATTACCCAAGTATTTAGTTATAATTATGTTTATGGAGCTGTCTATGTACCTGTTCGTGTACCTTTTGGTGACATACACAAATTTTAAACAGATATATGGCACTTAACGATTTTAACATTTAACATGCAAATGGATGTATAAACGCCCATGTAAAGTTGTTCTTTATACTTATTACAATGCCTTTTTTCTCTCGGACCCTTTATTCATTTGCGCATTCTTAAAGTGACAGAAATTTGCATCTAAACGAACAATATGATACACAAATACAGATTTCCGATTTTATGACATGATATGTTTTCATATAATTTTGTGTATAGACCGATACAAATGTCTATCAAATGTTAGGTTTAATCGGAGAGAGACATTAAGAAACCTTTATTGGATTTAGACATTTTGACACGGTGACAGGGAGTGTGCGGTTGACAGAATGCTGATGCCATTTTGAATTTAGTTGTTTTTTTTTGTTTTTTTGCTGATGACACGATAATAAGCATGTCATTGTGATCGATATATGTCTCTTTCATAAGTGTTGTTTCCTTGGCGTAAATTATTTACCGGCAACTGTGTCGTTTCAGATAGCTTTTTATTTAACTATCGATGGTGTGATAACGTCATGTGAATGATAACTACGAACATGATCATCATTTACAGAAATGTGTGATATTTACAGAAATGGGTTGATTATTAAGCTATTTTATTTACAGAAATGATAACCACTCACCGAAACCTGTTTTGGCATATTTTATGAACAGAAACGGGTATTCATTGGGTGCTGTTCTCTGGAATGAATGTGATTTATATGCACGAAATGTCATAACTCATTCTAAAATGCATAAATGACAGATAATTGCAGATGCATGTGCATATTTCAATAATTCATTTAACATGAAGATTTTAGATTGTATCGATGAATATCATTTTACAAAATATATTACAGATTATTATAGGATATTGTTATCAGGCGCATATGACAACTTCCTACTCATGTAACGCATATGTCGTACTGCAGATATTATTAATATATTCAGAGATGAATATTATCTAGAGAAAGCCATTTCAGTTTAAAAGGACGTGCTATTTACGTAATTTATAAAACAAAATTTGTGTAACTCTTTTATAGAAATTGTAGAATGTATTACCCATTTCTACATAAGTATAGTTGGCTGTGTCCATTAACGCTTTTATCGTCTTTTATAAACAAAGAAAATTAACTTTTTAGTACAAATTGAATGGCTTGTAACGATGCATGTACCTTACAACATTATTCTGTAAATTATTTCTTACGGATATATAAGTTAGAGAAAAGTCAACAAAACAGAGCCAACCATTTAAATGTAATACCCGAGCACTTTCAGCAGTTAGCCTTCATCAGGGGAAACACATATATTCTGAAAGAACAAATAACAAATATCACTATTTTAAAACAAACAAACAACTGTTTGTTGAAGTTGAAAATCCATTAAATCAACGATCATGAATGTGAAAATGCGACTTTAGCTTATCATATATTTATGAAAACAAAGAATGATATGTACAGGAATATCTCTTACAATGCCTGTACATATCCGACAGAGTTTATTCATCATCATTAGATACACTAATAAGTCAATTATATATACATATGTATGTATACGTTCCTTCTGTCTTCTTAGTTTAGGTTGGATGTAAGTCTAACTAAAAAAAAGTTTATGTCCCGCACGTTCATCCAAATGGGTTAGCATAAAATCACATATTGAATAAACACGCAACTGTTTATATATAATGCTGATCTATTAGTATTAGTATTTACTTTAACAACTTTCTCAAGTCTCATTCTACGAGCTTATATTAGGATTAAGTGTCTAAAAGGGAATCATTCGGGGATGTACACGGATCCAAGGCATATTATGACGGCTACCGCGAAACTGTTGATAAATATTTTATCACTGAAATGGAATTAACATTTAATCTTAATGTACTCATCAACCATAAAATGTCTGTAGACTTCATCGTCAATATATTCCTTGGTAGGTAGTAGACTCATTTATACTAGATTTCAGAGCTGCAAATCGAATAACACCAAAAACAAATATATGAAAAGTTAAGTGTTCTATTTTAAATCCTTTAGAAATGAAAAGCGTTTTACACTTTCTCATACGCTTTGATATGGAATAACCATATTTCAAGCATCCCTTTGATATTTCTCTTATCGTGAAAAATGTTAATATCAATACGCATCAAACCTTACTAAACCTATGGCATCATTATGTTCGACGTCCTTAGTTCTTCTAGCAGCAACATTGCATAAACAATAGTATGCCATTTTATTCAAGTTTGAATTTAGACAAACACTTTAAAAATCGACACGATGTTTCAAAGTCAAGATTTGAACACGGTGCTGTATTTTTAAAACTCCTTTTTCTGTAATCCTTTCCATAGTTGTGGTAACCTAAAGAGATCAAAATCTGGCGTAAACTTTCGTTTAACAAAAACCGTCCAGACACATTAAAGTTAATATATACAAAGCAGCCTTGTTCGTAAATTGTTTAAAGTTGGTTATCAATTATCGAGTGAGACGTTTGGTCGATGGCTTGTGTAAACCTTAACATACACAAAACATACAAATGTGTGATAAATTCCAGCATTGCCTTAAACCGTGTGAATACATATCTCTTTTTAAGAAACAAAAACGTTTATCAGACTGTAGTTCTTGTGAAATCCAGACGTATATATCATGGTTGAAGTTCGCTTCATGAGGTCTCCATCAATCAAAAGACAGAAACTGAACATCTTTAAGCAAAACCACGAGAACTATTACTTGATCATGACATATGACAACAGTATTCCGTTCCCAATTTCGCGTAAGCTATTGTATGTTTCACATTTTCATCATCTTTTGTTTTTTTTGGCTAGATATATTACCAAACTAGAACGAATGGTTCGGGGCCTCCGTGGCCGAGTGGTTATAGTCATTGACTTGCAATGGCTCAGCCCCTTACCGCTGTGGGTTCGAATCTTCGGATTTTTCATGTGAGGAAGCCTTCAAGCTGGCTTGCGGTAGGTCGGTGGTTCTATCCGGGTGCACTCTGTGC